>JAVTVY010055473.1:0-29482 GCA_036873755.1 Hanleya hanleyi
CCTGGCTTCTGTCCCCCAACCCAAGTTTTTTTTCCAGGAACAGCCCTTAGATGATCAATTGATAATGTTTTTTTCTGTACATTAATTCATAAAAGTGCCTGGCTTCTGATCCCCCCCTCCCCCACCGCCATATCTTTGTAGAACAGCTCTTATCATCAGTTGATATATTTTCTGTATGTTATATATTTTTGGCAAAAATAGTTATTTGCCCATCAGTGCTTCTGCAATCCAAGTCCTGCTCGCAGCCACCCACCCGCTTCACCCTTCCATAGCATAACAGCCCATATATTTCTGTCATAAATGTTAGGTTAAGTACATGAGCCCCGCCATCTTAAGAAGATAACCTCCTGTATTGGGACACATAATAACGTACCATTTCTGAGTATATCTGTCATCTCTGATGTGTCCTTGTCTCGATACAGTCTG
The DNA here is from genome assembly GCA_036873755.1 of Hanleya hanleyi. Lineage (NCBI taxonomy): Eukaryota > Metazoa > Mollusca > Polyplacophora > Lepidopleurida > Hanleyidae > Hanleya > Hanleya hanleyi. The sequence continues at coordinate 427 of JAVTVY010055473.1, forward strand.
ACTTTAAATCCCAACGATTCCAAACACTGATATAAACTCAACTCGTCATGTTCAACGCCCACCCGTGTCGGCATATTCTCAAAGTTGATGTTACTGAATATCAGCGCAATACCTCGCCTCGGGTGTGACATGTCATAAGTATCTTCACTCGAGACGGGTACAGAAGCCACACCCGCTTTTGCTGCTTGTTCTTGCGCACCATATTTCTTCTTTGACCCAAATTTGAAGCTGAGAATGAAACAAGAGAATAAACCATTCGCTATCAGTATCAAATAATATGTTATAGGAACAGAGGATCCCATATAACTTGATAATGGGATGAGAATTCCAACTCGAGAGATGGAAAATACAGCCCAAACGAGCCGCCGAGATAAGGTTTGGATGTATTATCCTTCACGAGAGGGGGGAATTCTCATCCCATTATCAAGTTAACATGGGATTCTTTTTCTCATATAATTTAAGGTGGCTCCCTGGTTACAAGAATGGCTGTTCTGCGCAACTTTTTGCGCATAGCAATTACCTCCCTTGTAGTCTTACTCTTGTGCGCGAATGGATAGAATGAGATACTGTGACATGCTGCGTTTACTAAGCATCCCTTGTGACGTCATGACGTCGAATGGCAAACCCTTTGTTGGTGTGGCATTTGTCGACGTCATGACGTTGCATTGTTGCGACTTAATGCAAAATGGCGGGAAAAAGTGTGGGAGTAGGTAGATACGGAGTCCTATTCATGCCCTTTTTTGGATGGCGACCTACCTTATATTTGAGTTATTAAAAAACTACATACTTCAAGGAATACATAGTAAACAAGAGCCCAAGGGGCTTCAATATACGCCCGTATATCTGGAATTACACTGGTCTGAATTTCTAGATTGTTAATGGCCTTCATCCGAATTGGTAGCTAGCAATCCAGAGAAAGGTCTACGATTTTATGCTTCTGAGAATGTTACATACATCACATCTTATATTGAATGATAAACTAAAATGGGCTGAACTCTTGGTAACTAGGTGACCGTGAAACAAGAGTCGAGAGCTCACATATCCCACACTGAAATCTACAATAGTCAAACACAAGAAAATAGTAGTTTTCTTTCAAATGGATTCCTTTCAGGCGAGTAAACCTTTGTTCTTGAGTTAATAAACAGGTCTAAAGTTCATAAAGGACCCCTCTCCCCATTAAATTAGTAAATGTATGGTTTTTATTTCACAAGAATTTAAGTAAATGTAGCCATTTCTTACATGTATCAAACATGAGAGACAACTCCACATGACAAATGCCATATACATGTAGGGGAGACAAGTCTGAATATTCCAACCTAACACATATAGGCAGCTAAACTTGACTTTTGACAAATTGATCTCTCTTTGCAATGCGAGTAAGCTATACCCAAAGTTTGTTATCAATCCATACCTTGAAACTAGAGATATCGCATGGACAACTAATGTTAATGGGTGAATGGACAGAATGCAACATCGCATTACATGGTCTCGTCTTCGACAGGTATATGAAAATGTGACTTTTAATGATTTCTTGAGTTTGGGGTCACAGAGACATTGATCTTTGACCCACATTTTGATTTGTAACACATCATGTCCCTCTAATGTATCTACTGGCACAAAAAAGGTTATTTTTAATAATTTCAAATTTTTGGGTCACAGTGACCTTGACCTTTAATCTTGACCTACATTTTGGTACACGACACATTGTCTTCCCTCAATATCTCAATCATCTTCACAAGTCCAGGTAAATCCTAAATCCTTGTAGAGGGTTTACCTTGACATTTTTGGTCTTTCGAGTGAGTTCTTGAGTCGACGCCTCCATTATACAATCTCGTACATTTCATCCACCGCGCTTGTTTTGAATAAGCATGTCGGTATCCCAAGCTTGCGGTTTTTGCTTTGACTTCTGATGTTGATTTCAACTTGACATCAAAGCAGTTGAGTCCGCAATGAAATTCAATCCTGTCATATCTCATACCCAGCAGCGGATTGGCCTAATCAACTGGCTTAGCGCATTCACTGATTGGGTTGATTTAGAGGAAACCTCTTTATCTATTTATATCCAGAACTCATATGGGTAACTAACCAAGCCAGTGTATCGATCCTAACAGATCGATCGATACACTGGCTCGCGAGGATGTGTATCAATGGACACAAGAAATCTTTATTTTTAACAATTTCATGATTTTGGGGGTCACAGTGACCTTGACCTTCGGCCTTGACCTACATTTTGGTATGTGACACATCGTGTCCCCCTCATGTATCTACTGACACAAAAAAAGTTATTTTTAATAATTTCCTGATTTTGGGGTCCGTGACCTTTGACCTTCGACCTTGACCTATATTTGGTATGCGACACCTCGTTTCCCCCTATTGAATCCACTCACAAAAAATTAGAAATTTTTAATGATTTCCTGATTTTTCCGTGACACTGACCTTTGACCTCTGACCTCGACCTACATTTTGTGTGCAACACATCGTTCCCCTGGGGCATCCACTCACCAAAAATTTGAACTGTAGATAGAAAACTGTCAATGATCAATGATTTCCTGATTTTAGGCAACAGTGACCTTTGACCTCTGACCTTGACCTCAATTTTGGTATGCGACACATCGTCTCCACCTAGCGTATCCACTCACAAAAAATTGCAACTGTGGATAGAAAACGCTCACAGATATAGACCGGACACGAACACTTCAGTAATTTCCTGTTTTTTAGGCCAGTGACCTTTGACCTCTGACCTTGACCTTCATTTTGGTACGCGACACATCGTCTCCCCGTAGGGTATCCACTCACCAAAAATTGGAACTGTAAATAGAAAACTGTTCCAGATATAGACCGGACACGGGGGACGGACAGACGGACGGACAGACGGACAGACGGACGGAAACCGCCATCACATAATACGTCCGCCTTTTTGGCGGGCGTATAAAAAATGAGAAAATTGACATGACTTTTGAATATTCTGAAAACAATTATGTCTCAAGTATTGAGTGTTTTACATAGTAATCACATTGTACCAGTTAGCCACAGGTACACGTTATACAACCTGAAAATTAGAAAAAAGTAATACGCTATGCCCCAATTTTTATATCATTTTCTGATATAGGATGGACTTCCTGAGCTATACAAAAAATATGAGAAAAATGACATGACTTTGCATCTAAACCAGGGAGCCACCTTAAATCATTACTTTAATCGGTGTTTTATTAAATATATCAACGACACAGCAAGTTGCTGAATGTTGGTGGAACGCATCGGTGGAACGGTATGTGTGTGGGATGACATATCCTAAGCGATGTTACCGTATGAGGTTTACGCTGTATTATATGGGAAAAGTTGTCATATGCACACAAAATACATTTTCCAATTCAATACAGGGATCAAACAACCTAGAAAAGAGAAGCAAGTATTATGTAATGTATTTTATGGATGGTCCCTTAACTTCATCAAATAATTAACTGCAAAATACATAAAAACTTACAAGCTAAATTCTGCTGTATCTTCGTTTGAGTCCTGCACAGATGTAAGGATTTTTTCCTGGATGGGAGCATTCTCGTGGATGGGTGCATTCTCCTGGATGGGTGCATTCTCCTGGATGGGTGCATTCTCCTGGATAGGTACAGTCTCCTGGATATTTGCCTGGACATTAGCGGCTAGAATGATATCTGATAATGACAGGAAAACAACTGTCAATCCTGAGTAAACCTATATCGGTATGTATTTCATTGTTGATTGAAAAAATGTGAATATTTTATAAGCATTTAATTTCAACAACTGAATAAATGCACACAAAACCCACTCAGCTATTGGAATTCAGATGTATGCAGGATTTATATTAGGTTGGTCATACTCTATGATTTATTAATATACGTACCATTAAACTCTGTAATTAATTCAAGACCATTTATTCTAAATATGTTGGTTCATCATCACCAGATTCATGTGTGGTGTATATATGGAAGGGTTGGCTATGCTCCTTCATGGGATATTGTTGCAACAGAATTTGACCTATTTACATACAAATTACAAAGAGAAAAGAGATATCTCCCTGCCCACTGTGACATCCCAAGCTAGGAACAAAGAGAGGTGACCGTGTATGGAAGTTGGCTTTGTGAGGGGGGGGTAAGTTTTATGAACATACTGTGACTTTTGCTCAGTTGAAGGAGCGATTACTGGACAAGGAACATTTTGATATATGACTTCACAGTCACCACCGGTACATTCAAACAGAATACATCCAATAAGAGTCGACTCTATCCCCCGAGTTGCCCCCTCCCCACACACACCAATACTACCGTACTTCCACCGCGCCCTTAAAGTTATTGTTAAACTTAAAAGTGATGACACAGCAAACTCGATTTAGACAACTGTCGCACCTGGTTCCGAGTCATCCATGGCGTCGATTCACAGATCAGAGCAATATTTAAGATGTGTTGGTTTCATTCATCGATTGTGAGAAACGAAACCAACTTTTCTCTTCGACTTCTTGTTCTCAGTCTCAAAATCGAAACGAAAAACACCTCAATTTCCTTGAAAGGCAAAGAATGTATACATCAACGTCTGCCGCATGTTGCTTCCTGTTTCAATTTTCTGGAATTCCCCGCCACGTGTTATTCACGTCACTGCGATTCGATTTTGTGATTCGTTAAGAGCAGTTTGGGGTTCTAGAGGGGCTCTTTAAAAAGAAGGTGCTCCACAAATGAATTTTTTATATTGTTTGTATCTGTTTCGAATGCTACAGAAACATATAACAGTGTTGGATCAGGAAAACAAAGTATCTCTTCAAAATGAATTTAGCATCCAAATGGAACGTGATCATGTCTGCAAACATAACACGTGACTTGCTGTGGAGTCAGTACGACCTTTTCCCCCAGTGGACATTTTCACCACACGTGTATTTCCCATTGGATAATTTCCCTGGTGGACATTTTCCTCAGTGGGCATATTTCCCATACCTATAATTCCATGTAATTTTAAACATATTTTTAAGAATAAAATAGATTTTATTTAGCTAATCAAAGCACCCAATAAGGGTATGAAAATCACAGAAATAGATTAATGATTTTAGTTCATTTGTTAGATAATGTTTACGTATATTTTTAATGATTCTACAATGACACGATTTTTTCTGTTCAACGCGATTAGTCCTAGCCTGGTTGTACTTCCATGATCCTCGAACCCTTCAAGTACACGACGGATAGTTCTGACTGACAGCTTCTTTGGCTGAAATTAGGTCTATCCCTCGTGTGGCTGAAGGATTAGAGCTCGGACTAAAATGACAATGTATTTGAAATAGCGAGGTCTGTAGAACATATTTTTACGATATATGGTCCGTATACACATACAGCAGTGTAGCACATTTTCAAAATATAAATAAATAAAAAACATAATGATCAGACAAAATATTCATATAACAGTACGCAGCACATTTTTCAAGAATATAAAGTATTGCACAGTGATGAGAGTAGTAGAGAAAGAGTAGTTACAGTCGGATTTTATGCCCCCCCCCCCCGGTGCAGCGGAACTAGTGTTAGATATTACTCCGTGGGCGCAAAAATCAGTATGTGAGTCATTATGTGATCCGTTATATTAATGCTACGAACTTTGAAATTTATTTTTTACAAATGTCGACTGTACTATGTTCACTTGATGAAGGCCCCTGCAAGAGGGTCGAAAGTTCGAGCATTAAATTGCGTTTACATAGATAAGTTCAGCGTTTGTCGTATTTTTAAAGGTCCCACGTATGAGTCTAAACAGTAAATTGCATATCCATTATCTTGTTTTAATAATGTACTATATACTATGTATATGGATATTATATATGGTCAGTAGTAGAGAAAGTGTAGCTAATGTCGTATTTTTGCGTTCCCTAGCAGCAGAAAGCGGCACTAGGGACAGATAACTCCGGGGCGTAAAAATTCGACTTTAACTACTCTTTCTCTCGGGTCAAAGGTCACTTTCGGTCACGTTACCGGAACCGGAAGTAGGTCATTGGTAGATAACTCCCGCCACAACCCAGGCCACCACAAAAGCGATTTGGTTCGAGGGAACGGATACTTCACTCTATGCTTTCTCTCCATCGACATTCAAATCTGGACATTCCGGTGACACCATCACATCACATTTTTTGGTCGATTTTTTTTCGGATAAGTTAGTAAATAATAGTCTGAAGTGAAATAAAATAGATTTTACCCACTTTTTCTCGCAGAAATGTTGAAAAAAATGATGAAATAGCACTTTTCTGGTACCCCACATGGCCGCCATTTTGAATTTATCTATGATCCTCTGCTCGGCGGGGTCATGCAAATAGGCTCAAACTGACCCCAATATCATAAGCTACAAAGTCAGGGAGTGTCAGCTCTCAATTTTTTTGTCTTTCCGGAGATAGGATAGAAAGATTGGTAGGGGGCATTATAGCCTCCCTCCCCTTCCAGGCCTGGTAGGGGTAACCTAACGTATATTAGGTGATGCAAGGTAGCATTGCTAGATCAGTGACGCCGTCGTACTGATAGAAGTCATATGGCCTCATAGGCCATTAATCTGGCTGCATATCTAAAAACATCACGAGAACCAAAATGATCTCTGTGATTATTTTATCTCATACGCCCTTTTATTGTAGCTGTTCATGTTAACATCTTGAGTGACATAAGCAAAACCCCCTAGCACCGACTTGAGCAGTATTAGATGCAAATGTACCAGAGGAATGATGTAATAACCCTATCAAGTCATCTCATGGAAACTGATGAATTATTTGATTGTTACATCGCAGAAACGCCCCAAACAGGGAGAATATTAGTAGAATGCAATCTCTTATTCAGAACACGTCTGTAAGGCCCGACGCCGACCAAGCGCTTCGCTCTCCACCATGTTAACCACAGTCACAAACTACAACCACAATGATTTGTACAGAGGGCAAGCTTCGGAAATGAAACGTCCATCAGCAGAATCTTGCTAGGCAACAATTGAACGCAAACGTATAATGGTGATGAAAAGAGATACTGTCGTGCTGACAGGAAGCCATATTATCCCACGAATCAATATGCTGACTGCATATCTAAAACACCACAAGAAACAAAATGATCCCTGTGATGTTTTGTGTCTTACCCCGGCTTGTATTGTAGTTGTTCATGTGAACATCTTAAGTGACATGACCACACGGCCCCAAGCACCGGCTTGGCTGATACGGTCAGTGGTGTCCTCGTCCGAGATACAGTCAAACGCCGAGCTAAAGAAGCGGGAGGCGGCATGGTCGCCAAAGCGGAATGAGTTATGGGTAAAATGAATAAAAGACCCCCAATCAAGAAAAGCAGCATCAGACCCCGGGCATCTTTGATTAAACATGGCTTTCATCCATCCGGACTCGTGCCCCTCTACCAACAATGAATTTCGTTTGTAGATCGTACCGACGATCCAGATCATGGTTAGAACATTTGCCTCTGGATATATATATCCTCCTTTACTGAATTTGAAGGAAACTACAGATAGCCCTCACGGCACAACATATTTAGACCTATATCTCTGTAAATATGACGCTGGTCTTCTCTATCGTCGACTTTCCTACAATTTCTTTCCTCGTACACTATCCCTTTCTGGACAGCAATATTCCAGTGGGACCTGCATATGGAGTATACCTACCTCGCTTAGTAGCATTGCTAGATCCTGTGTTAAATGTGACGATTTCAATCAACGTGACAAAAGATTATTTGAGAAACCTTTAAAACAGAGCTAAACCACTTCATGCGCCTCCACTCAAAGTTTCTCACATTAGGCGATACATATCGCATGCTGATAGCAAAATATGAGTGTAGCGTGCAAGATCTATGGCGTTACGTTTCGTAACTTGTGCTAATTCCACTTTACCCGAGGCTAGAGGCCGTATGATCACATGTACTTCAAGATTCTCATGCTGTTCATATGAACAGACAGAATCAAAGTGTGGCTGAGAAACATCATTCTCTAGATGACGACTTTACAGCGAATATCATATAGATTAAGAATACTGATCTGCGGTACGGATTTGATATTTTTGGAATCTCCTGATGTCTTCCCGTCATCTGTTGAAAACTGTTGACCGCTTCTTGCAGGAAACTAGCCTGTGTTTATGTATACTACGATTGTTCTTTTGAATTTGGTGTTAATGCTGTTATAATGAATATGGAATAGGTCTTTGGATTATGGACGCGGAGATGCTGTAATAGACGACGGTTGAATAATGAATTACAAGCGTCTAGTCCGTCATTCATAATCCAGCCGTCGCCCATTAGAGAATATCCGCGTCCATAATCCAAAGACCTATTCCATTTTCCACAGTATTAGCACCAAATTCAAAAAGACAATCATAGTATACAAAAACATAGGCTTGTTTCCTGCAAGAGAGAAGCGGTCAACAGTTTTCAATGATGCCGGCAAGACATCATGATGTTCCAAAAATATCAAATCCATATCGCTGATCAGTATTCTTAATCCATAATATTCGTTGTAAAGTCGTCATCTAAAGAATGATGTATCTCAGTCACGCTTTGATTGTGGCTGTTCATATGAGTACCATGAGGTTCTTGAAGCACATGGGATCATACGGTCTCTAGCCTCGGGTAAAGTGGAATTAGACACAAGTTACGAAACGTAACGCCATAGATCTCGCACGCTACACTCGTACTTTGCTATCAGCGTGCGATATGTATCGCCTAATGTGAGAAACTTTGAGTGGAGGCGCATGAAGTGGTTTAGCTCTGTTTTCTTCAACCTCCTCATGCTGTTCATGCTGTTTATATGAGCAGCCAGAATCAAAGCGTGACTGAGAAACATCTGTCTCTAGATAACGACTTTACAACGTATGGATTAAGAATACGGATTAGCTGTACTAATTTAATATCTTTAGAACATCCTAATGTCTTGCAGGCATCATTGAAAACTGATGACCGCTTCTCTCTGCAGGAAACTAGCCTATGTTTATGTATACTATGACTGTTGTTTTGAATTTAGTGTTAATGCTGTTATATGGAATATGGAATAGGTCTACTATGATTGTCTTTTTGAATTTGGTGCTATTACTGTTATATGGAATATGGAATAGGTCTTTGGATTATGGACGCGGATATTCTCTAATGGACGACGGCTGAATTATGAATGACGGACCAGACGCTTGTAATTTGGATTATGGACGCGGCGATTCTTTATGGGACGACGGTTGAATAATGAATGACGGCCCAGACGCTCGTAATCTCTCCAGTATAGCCGATTCGGTTCATATCGAGTTCAGCATCACCAACACGGATACGTCGTACGTGGATTTAGCCCATACTTCCTTGCAAGTGAGAGACAAAATCGCCAATGGGGACGGCACCAATCTCGAGGAAGAGCTGTCCCGGTGGGTCCAGTGATAAATTCGTGCCTCGACCAACACGTATCCGTATCATGCCTACTTCGAATCGCTGTTGCCATACTGCCAAAAAGTTAAAAAGTTTCACTTGACGGCATCATCCGAACGCATGGCACGATCATACGTAGAAACTTCTGCTCGTAGCCATGCGGTAACGGGTGCTATCTGAGTGTAATAGGGCGTTTCCCAAATGGTCACATCCGACTGGTCCCGTTATATCTGACATCGGTGCAATCACATTCATACAACGAAGACACACCTCCAGAAAGCGATCGATTGAAATGATCCCATGGTGGGCCTCGAAGTCTATTTGCCTGGACATTAGCGGCTAGAATGATATCTGATAATGACAGGAAAACAACTATCAATCCGGAGTAAACCTATATCGGTACGTATTTCATTGTTGATTGAAAAAAGGTGAATATTTTATAAGCATTTAATTTCAACAACAAAACAGATGAACACAAAACCCGCTCAGCTATTGGGGTTCAGATGATGTATGCAGGATTTATATTAGGTTGGTCATACTCTATGATTTATTAATATACGTACCATTGAACTCTGTTATTAATTCAAGACCATTTATTCTAAATATGTTGGTTCATCATCACCAGATTCATGTGTGGTGTATATATGGAAGGGTTGGCTATGCTCCTTCATGGGATATTGTTGCAACAGAATTTGACCTATTTACATACAAATTACAAAGAGAAAAGAGATATCTCCCTGCCCACTGTGACATCCCAAGCTAGGAACAAAGAGTGGTGACCGTGTATGGAAGTTGGCTTTGTGAGGGGGGGGGGGGGTAAGTTTTATGTACATATGTTACTTTTGCTCAGATATTGAAGGAGCGATTACTGGACAAGGAACATTTTGATATATGACTTCACAGTCACTACATTCAAACAGAATACATCCAATAAGAGTCGACTCTATCCCCCGAGTTGCCCCCTCCCCACACACACCAATACTACTTCCACCGCGCCCTTAAAGTTATTGTTAAACTTAAAAGTGATGACACAGCAAACTCGATTCACACAACTGTCGCACCTGGTTCCGAGTCATCCATGGCGTCGATTCACAGATCAGAGCAATATTTAAGATGTGTTGGTTTCATTCATCGATTGTGAGAAACGAAACCAACTTTTCTCTTCGACTTCTTGTTCTCAGCCTCAAAATCGAAACGAAAAACACCTCAATTTCCTTGAAAGGCAAAGAATGTATACCTCAACTCACAAGCGGCTGGGACAATCTATATGCCGGCGCCATATTGAACGTACGTAAAAAAAAGAGAAAGGCTGGAAACGGTGTTCAAGGCTTCTCGCCAAACGGGCGTAAATAAAGCTTTATCTTCCCCAAAAACTATACCACATTTCCCCTAGGATCCCCACCGATGATCATGCACACTTGGGTCGTCAACACCAGGTGCTTTATCCAAGTTTTAGCCGTCAATTCAAAATCAACCCATTGGACTGTTTACCTGAGACAATGACCCAGTTTACATCCAAATCGCCAGTCCTCGGTCCTTTCCGCCTCCGTTGATCCGCTGGTAGGTCACGTGCTCCGGCTGACGCGTTGGGGATTTCCAACTCGAGTTGGTCGGAGCGGAGGCGGAAAGGACCGAGGAATGGCGATTCGGATGTAAACTGGGTCATTGTCTCAGGTAAACAGTCCAATGGGTTGATTTTGAATTGACGGCTAAAACTCGGATAAAACACCTGGTGTTGACGACCCAAGTGTGCATGAGCATCGCTGGGGATCCTAGGGAAAAGGTGGTATAGTTTTTGGAGAAGATAAAGCTTTATTTACGCCCGTTTGGCGAGAAGCCTTGAACACCGTTTCCAGCCTTTTCATTTTTTTTACGTACGTTCAATATGGCGCCGGCATATAGATTGTCCCAGCCGCCTGTGCTCAACTTCAGCCGCATGTTGCTTCCTGTTTCAATTTCAAGTTTCTGGAATTCCCCACCACGTGTTATGTCACGTCACGGCGATTCCATTTTATGATACGTTAAGAGCAGTTTGGGGTTCTAGAGGGGCTTTTTAAAAAGAAGGGGCTCTACCACAGTTGCCTGGCCTGTAGGATATTGGATGATCGATGTCTACGTATAATTATTTCCAATAAATTATGAAAATTAATAAATATAAAAAAAAAAATTAAATCGATTTTTTTTTTAAATATTTTTTCTAAGTGTATTTCTCTTTCATCTTTGGCTCAATTAAAGTCATTCTCTATAATGTCAAGCCGAGTTACTACAGTTTTTAATTATCTACCATACCCTGCCCGATTTAAATTTTTATTTTATATTTATTAATTTTCATAATTTATTGGAAATAATTATACGTAGACATCGACCATCCAATATCCTACAGGCCAGGCAACTGTAGGCTCTACAAATGAAAAATTATATATTGTTCCCCATAATTCCTGAACAGTAAAATCAATTATCTTTTGTATCTGTTTCGAATGCTACAGAAACGTAACAATGTTGGGTCAGGAAAACAAAGTATGTCTTCAAAATGAAACCAGCTTGATGATGTCTGCAAACATAACATGTGACCTGCTGTGGAGTACGGCCATTTCCCCCAGTGAACATTTTCACCACACGTGTATTTTCCCAGTGGATAATTTTCCTGGAGGACATTTTCCTCAGTGGGCATATTTCCCCTACCTACCTACCAGCTTGTTTGGCTGAAGTTATCCGTCTTGTGGTAATAAGGATTAGAGCTCCGACTACATGACAATGTATTTGGAATAGCAAGACCTGTTGCACATATTTTTACGATATATGGTTCGCATAAACATAGAGCAGTATATAGCACATTTTCAAAAATAAAACCACAACAAAATAATAGTAAATAAATAAATAAGCATAACGGTAAGACAAAATATTCATATAACAGTACATGGCACATTTTTCAAGAATATAAAGGATTATATAATGATAAGAGTAGTAGATAAAGAGTAGTTAAGGTCGGATTTTTTGCCCCCACCCCTGGTGGCATATAGCGGAACTAGTGTGAGATAACTTCGAGGGCACAGAAATCAGTACCGTATGTGACCCATTATGTGATCCATTATATTAGTGCTATAAACTTTGAAATTTATTTTTTACAAATGTCGAATATATTATGTTCACTTGATAAAGACCCTTGCAAGAGGGTGGAAAGCTCGAGCATTAAATTGTGTTTACATGGGTAAGTTCAGCGTTTGTCGCATTTTAACAGATCCCACGTATGAGTCTGAACAGTACATTGCATATCCATTATATTGTTTTAATAATGTGCTATATACTATGTATATGGATATTATATGTGATCAGAAGTAGAGAGAGAGTAGCTAACGACGTATTTTTGCGTTCCCTGGCGACAGAAAGCGGCAGTAGGGACAGATTTACTCCGGGGTGCAAAACCCGACTTTAACTACTCTTTCTCGGGTCAAAGGTCACATCCGGTCACGTTACTGAAATCGAAAGTAGGTCATTGGTAGATAACTCCCGCCACAACCCAGGCCACCACAAAGCGATTTGGTTCGACGGAACGAATACTTCTCTCTATGCTTTCTCTCCATCGACAATCTGGACATTCCTGTGACACCATCACTTCTAGGGCAAACAAGTCTCAGTATCGGTCCTGTCATTCGTCCAGTGAAGTCCCATGGCAAAAATCTCACGTCCAGTCTCTTCCATACGGGAAAGATTACCATCCAGTCACGTTCATTAGTTACAAGTCTAGTCAACTATAGTAGTAAAATACACGGCCAGTCAAGTCCAGTAGCGAGAACTACCGTCCAGTAGCATCGTCCATTTGGGAAATCCAAGTGTCAGTCCTGTTCAATCCGTTCGGCAACGTGTGTGAATCTCCGATCAGCCAATATGGCGATCACGTCACACAAAGCTCTATCTACGGCACATCCCCACGATCAAAATCCATATAAGGAACGACACTGGAGGACCGATCGCATTCCAACGTCGAGAACTGGTGCTGACAATCAATTTTCGACAGGCCTGTATCATCGAACTTTGCATGACGAAGTCTTCCCTGTGCGTCATACACAGCTTTTTGTTTCGGCGGCATTCCCCCCATGCCCCCTCAACCCTAAATATTTTTCTTAAACGTTGAGCTAGGGGACTGAAACTCACTACAGTATACCCTTGGGTCGATCTCTATCAGAAAATGTAAAAAACATCTAAGATGGCCGCTGTGGACATATTTTGGTCGATTTTTCGGATAAATTAGTAAATAGTAGTCTGATGTGAAATAAAATAGTTTTCGCCCACTTTTTCTCACAGAAAAGCAGTAATTTTGAAGAAAAATGATGAAAGCATCACTATTCTGGTACCCCACTTATAATTTACCTATGATTCTCTGATCGGGGGGTCATGCAAATAGGTTCAAACTGAACCCAATATGATAAGCTACAAAGTCGCGGATCGTCAGCTCTAAATTGGTCTTTCCGGAGATAGGATAGACAGATTGGTAGGGGGCCTGGTAGGGTTAAACGTAACATATATTAGATGGTGGAAAAGATGCCAGCGTGCTGATAGGAAGTCATATGGCCTCCTAGGCCATTAGTCTGCATATCTAAAAACATCACGAGAACCAAAATGATCTCTGTGAGTATTTGGTCTCATACACTCTTTTATTGTAGCTGTTCATGTGGACATCTTGAGTGACATAGGCAAAAACCCCTAGCACCGACTCGACCAGTATTAGATGCAAGTATACAAGAGAAATGATGTAATAACCCTATCAAGTCATCTCATGGAAACTGATGAATTATGTTACTGCTAGATCGAAGAAACGGCCGAAACGGGGAGAATATTAGTAGAATGCAAGCTCTTATTCAGAACACGTCTGTAAGGCCCGACGCCGAAGAAGCGCTTCGCTCTCCACCATGTTAACCACAGTCACAAACTACAATCACAATGATTTGTACAGATGGAAAGCTTCGGAGATGAAACGTCCATCAACAGAATCTTGCTAGGTTACAACTGAACGCAACGCATAATGGTGATGAAAAGAGATGCTGACGTGCTGACAGGAAGCCATATTATCCCACAGACCAATATGCTGACTGCATATCTAAAACACCACAAGAACCAAAATGATCCCTGTGATGTTTTATGTCTTAGCCAGGCTTGTATTGTAGTTGTTCATGTGAACATCTTAAGTGACATGACCACACGGCCCCTAGCACCGGCTTGGCTGATACGTTCAGTGGTGTCCTGGTCCGAGATACAGTCAAACACCGAGCTAAAGAAGCGGGAGGCGGCATGGTCGCCAAAGCGGAATGGGTTATGGGTAAAATGAATAAAAGACCCCCAATCCAGAAAAGCAGCATCAGACCCCGGGCATCTTTGATTAAACATGGCTTTCATCCATCCGGACTGGTGCCCCTCTACCAACCGTGAATTTCGTTTGTAGATCGTACCGACGATCCAGATCATGGTTAGAACATTTGCCTCTGGATATATATATCCTCCTTTACTGAATTTGAAGGAAACTACAGATAGCCCTCACGGCACAACATATTTAGACCTATATCTCTGTAAATATGACGCTGGTCTTCTCTATCGTCGACTTTCCTACAATTTCTTTCCTCGTACACTATCCCTTTCTGGACAGCAATATTCCAGTGGGACCTGCATATGGAGTATACCTACCTCGCTTAGTAGCATTGCTAGATCCTGTGTTAAATGTGACGATTTCAATCAACGTGACAAAAGATTATTTGAGAAACCTTTAAAACAGAGCTAATCCATTTCATGCGCCTCCACTCAAAGTTTCTCACATTAGGCGATACATATCGCATGCTGATAGCAAAATATGAGTGTAGCGTGCAAGATCTATGGCGTTACGTTTCGTAACTTGTGTCTAATTCCACTTTACCCGAGGCTAGAGGCCGTATGATCACATGTACTTCAAGATTCTCATGCTGTTCATATGAACAAACAGAATCAAAGTGTGGCTGAGAAACATCATTCTCTAGATGACGACTTTACAGCGAATATCATATAGATTAAGAATACTGATCAGCGATACGGATTTGATATTTTTGGAATCTCCTGATGTCTTCCCGTCATCTGTTGAAAACTGTTGACCGCTTCTTTCAGGAAACTAGCCTGTGTTTATGTATACTACGATTGTTCTTTTGAATTTGGTGTTAATGCTGTTATAATGAATATGGAATAGGTCTTTGGACTATGGACGCGGAGATGCTGTAATAGACGACGGTTGAATAATGAATTACAAGCGTCTAGTCCGTCATTCATAATCCAGCCGTCGTCCATTAGAGAATATCCGCGTCCATAATCCAAAGACCTATTCCATTTTCCACAGTATTAGCACCAAATTCAAAAAGACAATCATAGTATACAAAAACATAGGCTTGTTTCCTGCAAGAGAGAAGCGGTCAACAGTTTTCAATGATGCCGGCAAGACATCATGATGTTCCAAAAAATATCAAATCCGTATCGCTGATCAGTATTCTTAATCCATAATATTCGTTGTAAAGTCGTCATCTAAAGAATGATGTATCTCAGTCACGCTTTGATTGTGGCTGTTCATATGAGTACCATGAGGTTCTTGAAGCACATGGGATCATACGGTCTCTAGCCTCGGGTAAAGTGGAATTAGACACAAGTTACGAAACGTAACGCCATAGATCTCGCACGCTACACTCGTACTTTGCTATCAGCGTGCGATATGTATCGCCTAATGTGAGAAACTTTGAGTGGAGGCGCATGAAGTGGTTTAGCTCTGTTTTCTTCAACCTCCTCATGCTGTTCATGCTGTTTATATGAGCAGCCAGAATCAAAGCGTGACTGAGAAACATCTGTCTCTAGATAACGACTTTACAACGTATGGATTAAGAATACGGATTAGCTGTACTAATTTAATATCTTTAGAACATCCTAATGTCTTGCAGGCATCATTGAAAACTGATGACCGCTTCTCTCTGCAGGAAACTAGCCTATGTTTATGTATACTATGACTGTTGTTTTGAATTTAGTGTTAATGCTGTTATATGGAATATGGAATAGGTCTACTATGATTGTCTTTTTGAATTTGGTGCTATTACTGTTATATGGAATATGGAATAGGTCTTTGGATTATGGACGCGGATATTCTCTAATGGACGACGGCTGAATTATGAATGACGGACCAGACGCTTGTAATTTGGATTATGGACGCGGCGATTCTTTATGGGACGACGGTTGAATAATGAATGACGGCCCAGACGCTTATAATCTCTCCAGTATAGCCGATTCGGTTCATATCGAGTTCAGCATCACCAACACGGATACGTCGTACGTGGATTTAGCCCATACTTCCTTGCAAGTGAGAGACAAAATCGCCAATGGGGACGGCACCAATCTCGAGGAAGCTGCCCCGGTGGGTCCGGTAAATCCCTGGTTCCACTTCCTGTTCCAGCAGGTGAATGTGATTCTCAGTGATAAATTCGTGCCTCGACCAACACGTATCCGTATCATGCCATCGCTGTTGCCATACTGCCAAAAAGTTTCACTTGACGGCGTCATTTTCCCACCCAGACACCACAGAGGGCATGTGTGCGGAGATGCGGAGATCCCAAAACAAGGGGAGATTTTACGTTGAACAGTCGATGGATGGATCTCACGGTATCTCTTCAACGGACTACCCATCGTACTCGAACTGTTGCGGGCGACATCCGGATACGAATTTTATATTTTTGGAACATCGTGATGTCTTGTCGGCATCATTGAAAATTGTTGACCGCTTCTCTCTTGCAGGAAACTGGCGGACTAGATGCTTGTATTTTGCCTTGATGACCACCAGCCCAGCACTCAGTTGAAGATCGTTATCCAAGAGGCAGCCCTGTATATTCTCAAAATGAAACCGAATCCAAGACCAGGAAGCCGACGACAGAATCCGCGGAGCCGCTCTTCATAGAAAGTAGAATTGGGGCAAAACGGATGATTGGAGTGTATAACCCTCGAAAGAGTGAGAACCGTCTATCTGGAGTGCTGAGAGAGACCAGTACGTCGGATAATGAATCCAACGGATTATCCACAAACAGTGAAAGAACACTCTAAAATCGTCCACATGCCATTTTCAGAGGAAAACAGTCTTAGCAAAAGAGAAATTTTCACTGAACATAATTTTCTACTTTTCCTTGTGTGGTTGTGATTTAACTATTCTGACTGACACATTGGGACTCTGTATAACACACAACGCCCAAGCACCCCCTGCGCATCCGAACATGCCTTTTCTCTATTACTTCCCCAGTGCAATTCCACATATCATGGTCTATAGGGATGTATTTTTCAGCACTCGAGTGCGGAACCGAGCGACTCGGGGTTCATACTCCATGTAAGAATCACGAGACAATGCGTACATTAGCGATGTCTAGAGACAACAATATGTCTAGACTTGAGCCTTTTCAGCTCAAAGACTCAGACAATAGCTTCGTACATGAAGTATCTACCATGCACTGTCTCTACTACTGATGACACCACAGTCACGTGGTCCTATTTACCATCTCCGTCGGATAGTGCAGTGTGTGAGCTTCAAGAGGATACTTCATACGTCTATATTCTCTCAAACTACCCCACCATAGACCTCCCACACACGTGGGCACCCCTCAAATGAAACGCAACATTAAAACGGTGGTGGAAAACGATGCCGGAGTACAGACAGAAAGTCATATGACCGAACAAACAAATATACTGAGTGCATATTCCGAGTTCGAGGCAGTCGTGCGCATGGTTTTTGCCCTTACAGTGCGCCACCATTCGTCCTAAGGAAATACCCTAGATCGCCATTTTCTTTGTTCTGTTTTTGGAGCGGTTGTGCAGGTGTACATGCACCTAATCCCCTGTCCACACTACGCTATGGCGCATGTCGGTGTCCAGAAGTTTCGCTTGGGTACAATCGCATGCGCACCCTAATCAATAACCAGGCGTCTCGGATGAAATCCCCATGTCTCACCTCTCTTATTCTCGGTGAAGTGTCACACCTCCGTTTTCGCATGTGCATGCCTCGTCCCCTAATCGCCCTACCCTATGGCGCATACCTGGGTCCACGCGTCTCTGGAGAAATCCCCATGTCTCTCATCCCTCTGCCTCTGCCTTCAATAGAATATGGCGCATACTTAGGTTCAGGCGTCTGGTTGGGAGAAACCTCCATGTCTCCCAGCCCTCACATTCTCGATAAAGCGTCCTCTTCCCTTTGCGCATGTGCACCGCTAATCCGCAACCCACCATACCCTTTTGCGCATGCCTTTGTTGTCTCGCTGGGTGAAATGCCCATGTCTCCCAGCGCTTTCATTCTCGGTAATGCGTTCTACTTCTGGTTGCGCGCGCGCATCCCTAATACCCTACCCGCCCTGCTCTATGGCGCATGCCTAGGTCAATGCGTCTCAGGTGAAACCCCATGTCTCTCACTCCTCTCCCGTACCATACAATATAGATTGGAGCGATATGCAAGAGGTGGGAAAAATTGACGACGTCTGGTGACTAAAAAGCAACCATATACTACAACCAATCTACAGCAAAGTATTCGTCGACACCTAACATTCAGACCCGAGAATACGGTGGATTATCGAACGTAGCTAGACCCGAGAATACGGTGGATTATCGAACGTAGCCTTAGCATCTCAGCCACGCTTTTATTGCAGCTGTTCATGTGGAGACTATAAAGTATCCACACGGCCCCTAGCACCGGCTTAAGCGCAATTAGATGGACTAGCTCGGGAGCTGTGATGAACAGATCAGCTCAAACATGTCATCTGATGCTAATGGATTAGCATCATGGACGAAACCTAGAAAACTAACCTGTAAAGCACATGCATAGGTCCAGGCGTCTCGGTGGGTGAAATACCCATGTCTCTCACCCCTTTCGTTCTCGATAAAGCGTCTCACTTCCGTTTGGGTGAAATACCCATGTAAATCACCCGTCTCGTTCTAGTTAATTCGTCCCACTTCTAGTTGCGCATGCGCACCGCTACTCACCATACCATATGACGAATGTCTGAGTTCAGGAATCTCGTGGTGTGAAACCCATATCACTCATCTCCATCGTTCTCGGTAAACCGTCCCACATCCGGTTACATATGCGCAGCTAGACTGGATGCAGCCCCTGTTTCATAATATATTTTAAACGGGAAACAAGAGGAAGTAACTCTGCCTATTAAGAAATGCTTGAAACAGGGACTGGACGGAACGTCACAAGGGAGCTAACTTTGCAAGAAAAAATGCACAATATACTGTTCATTTTTTGTCACCAATAAAAACTCCGTATTCTGACCCCGTCCCCAACTCAAAGGATTTGATTGGTTCGTTCATATACGCACGCTGGAAGCAATGCGTTCATGTGACGTCAACAATGAGAATGACGTTACTACCATGATCTCAACAATGGGAATGACGTTACTGCCGAGACGTCACAGTTTGGCATTAGAATGAAATTGATACAAATGTTGCGACCGAAGGTAAAAACATGTCAATCGTCCAGACTAACCACGCCTCCAGATGGAATCTTTACACGACAAAACCCATCAAATCGTCCAGTCTCTATTTTAAAAATAATTTTTTCATTTTTTTTTTTTTTTCATTCTATTTATTTATTTATCAAACGTATATATTTATTAAAGATCATTTTATTATTATTAAATAGTACATATGAAATAGAGACTCATCCAGTCTAATGCGCAGCGTGACCGGAAATGATCTTTTATCCTGCACAGTGGTTTATTTTCTTGTGCGTATGCGCACAGTCAAAGATCACTTACGGTCGCGTGATTAATGATATGCAAAGATCAAAGGTGAACATACACGAAGATTCCAGCTTATCTGGTGAATAAACGAGGGAATGAAGATCCACTGTCTCTACTAGCAAGGTTCCCGACTGGCCTCTTATATTTACCGAATTGGTTTGTTATCTGCTGAGATATATATCCGGATTTACATAAGTCCGGGCTTCATTTAAACCTTCAGCCAGGCGACAAAATCCGTCAGATCTTAACCGTCATCTGGCTGAAGGGTTAGAGGAGACAGATACTGGCTGTCGTCTGGCTGAAGGGTAAGAGGAGACAGATACTGGCTGTCGACTGGCTGAATGATTAGAGGAGACAGATATTGGCTGTCGTCTGGCTGAAGGGTAAGAGGAGACAGATACTGGCTGTCGACTGGCTGAATGATTAGAGGAGACAGATATTGGCTGTCGGCTGGCTGAAGGGTAAGAGGAGACAGATACTGGCTGTCGACTGGCTGAATGATTAGAGGGGACAGATATTGGCTGTCGTCTGGCTCAAGGGTAAGAGGAGACAGATACTGGCTGTCGACTGGCTGAATGATTAGAGGAGACAGATATTGGCTGTCGTCTGGCTGAAGGGTAAGAGGAAGCTCTGACTAGATTTACAAGTTTATTACTGCCATTCATAAAGTGAAGCAGGCAGTTGACCGAAATTTGTGGGCGTGCAAACCAAGAATGGCAATTAAAATAATTTCTTCTGATATTAAATCACCTTGACACAAAGCCGACACTACTTGTGAGATACCGGTAAGTAGTTCAGTCCTGTCACTGACCTCATATTCGTAGGTCACCATGATATGTGGAACAAAATATACTACCTGTATATTTGCACTATATTTTCAAACTGCGCTACGGTGTGAATATCCGTCGACATAATGGATGTAGATGTTCGACCGTGCAATCAGTAAGACAACTGCTAAAATTAAGTATAGATGCACGTGTGTCAAGCCAAACCACATTAGCAGGGATGATCAAATTAATCTATTTCAACTCTCGTGGTAGGGCAGAATTTATACGATTCATCTTGGCACAATCCGGTCTCAAATATGAGGACTGTCGTATCCCGGAGACCGAACGACCAAATCTTCAATCATGTAAGTTTGTACGTTATCAGGCCTACTATAATCCCTTCCTAGCACTGTACAGAGGATCAGTACACTGATCACACAGGCCTGCAAGTGCCTACTATATATTTCCTATATTTTTTAGTCATTCCTATATTTTCCTACATTTTACTCAAAACCTCCTATATTTCCTATATTTTGACTTTTTCTCATGAAAACGTTCATCAATGCTCTGAAATGAGTTAATTTGGCATGAGAAAGTACATTTCAGAAAAAAAAATTTGGAAACATTTCAAAGAGTTCTTGAACCAAGAAGTAGAACGGGTCTCCTCACCGCATTCAGTGGAAATAATTTTATTAAACACTACAAAACTACTAATTTTGGAACATACAATGTAGTAGTATGTCTTTCACTCCATAATTTCCTATATTTTAAGGTCGGTTTCAACACTGTTTCACTCATGATCACGACATTTGGTTCCTGATCCTTTTCACACTCAGAAACTACACGGGTAGGGTCCTATTCCTTTAACACCCGGGACCCCACGGGTGGAGTTTTATTCCTTTTCACACTCAGGAACCCCACGGGTGCTCCAGTTGGTCGCCTCTTACGACAAGCCGTCTGAGCGGCTGATGCCTATTCTTACCATGACCTGGAGTATGCACAACGACACCCCAGATCAATCCCCGGGAGCCCCACGGGGCTTATAGTGCCTCGTTCCGCGTATAGTGCCCCTTATAGTGCCGCGCACAGTACCTCGTGAGTATAGTGTCGCAGCCGTCTGCTGAAGTTTGCTATGATTTCACCTTAGCAATCCAATCATATCAGCAATAAATAGTTTGCTCTTCATAAATTTTCTTTTTTGCAGTGTGTATAACAAACTGAACTCTACAAAATGACCACTATTACTTTGTGGTAGTGATAATATATTCTCTGCCTATAAACTTCAATACTGTAGTTTCATGTACCGGGTGTCAATTACATAAGAAGTCGTCATCATATATCCGTGTTCACTGACTCAAAGGTCAATAATGCCCTGCACGGTCATAGGGGTGTTTGCGGTTTAGTATTCGGCAATTTCACTGGACATGAGATATAAGCGACACACCCACGCGAACATCCTATTACTATTATTATTTTATTACTTTATATGACATCAATGACCTTTGTCAACTTGAACACCAATATATTATGACGTCTCCCTATGTAATTGAGCTCCGATACATCAAAAGCTGTACTGTAGTTTTATATGGAGAGAATTGAAAAGTAATCTCAAGCGTGATATATTATCAAAGAGTAATTGTTATACACGCTGCAAAAATGAAAATTTATGGGAGCTAACTAATTATTTTTGACAAGCTCCAAAGTAGACGACCTATTGAAATGGACAGACTTTAGGTCCATCATATCGAAAATTACACGAGAATAACCAGTAAAGAATGTTCAAAATAGCACTGTGGCCCATATAACTGTTTTGTATTACAGATACACCATTTGGTAAATTACCAGTTCTTGATGTTGAAGGGAAGCAGTTGGCTCAAAGTTTTGCGATTGGGAGATATCTGGCGAAGCTATCTGGTAGGCTTGAACATTCAGGTTAACGTTATATACTTAATAGAATTAATGATATGTTTAACTCCCCCCCGGCTAATTATTTTTCCAACCGCTTGAGCTGGAGGGCTGAAACTTACCAAACCATACACTTGGGTCAGACGTTACCAGAAAATGTAAAAAAAAAAAAAAAAAAAATGGCCACTATGATCACGTCACAGTGACGGCATTTTCAAACATGAGATTGATCTAATCAAAACCCCTCGGCTTTTCCCAAATGATTGGGACCCATGTGTAGTGTGAATTGGGGAAGAGATATAGTGGGATGATCAAGCTAAACGTAATTTACAATTTGCAGTGTATGGATGTATCAGCAGATCAGTGTATAAAATATAGAACTAAGCATGCTAAGAGGTATTACATTCAGTGTGCTGTTTACTCCAACTTCACTGCTGAATTTGTACCTTATAAGAGTTCAGGTATATGTATTTGAACAAAAACATAACTGGAACCCCAGATCTGTAAAATAAGGGCCGAGGCAAGTAATTTTTTGTTGGCCTCCAGAATA
Source organism: Hanleya hanleyi (assembly GCA_036873755.1). NCBI lineage: Eukaryota > Metazoa > Mollusca > Polyplacophora > Lepidopleurida > Hanleyidae > Hanleya > Hanleya hanleyi. Next base: position 23,789 of record JAVTVY010055473.1, read on the forward strand.
CAACAATATAAATAAGTTTCCAAAATATAGTAGCTATATCGAACACAGTTCTGCAGATATCGTTGGTTACATTCAAGCATAGAGGACAGAAATAGAGATTAATATATCTGTAAAGGGGCATAACTCTGTAAAATATGGGCCGAGGGGGCCACTTTCGGTAGGCGTCTGACTTAGCAGTGGATAAATAAGTGTTCAAAATTTGGTGGTTACGTCTCAAGCAGTTTTGACTAAAATGCGGTAACCGACGGACGGACGGACGGACGGACGTACGTACGGACAGACGTACATGGCAATACGACGAAAACAGTGCGGAAAAAGGCATTTTTTGGTTGATTTTTTTTTTTTTTTTTTTCGAGAAAAAAAATTATGTAATTTCTCCAAAACAAACTGCATGAGAAATTAGTAAATCTTAATCTGATGTGAAATAAAATAGTTTTTCCCACTTTTCCTCTCTGGAAAGCAGTAATGTTGAAGAAAAATGTCGAAAACATTACTTTTCTGGTACCCGCCACATGGCCGCATTTTTTGTTGTTCCGGAGACCTCCAGACCTGGTAGGGTTAACTTGTAATTTACTGGAATCGTTTTATAACCGCGTATATAACCCACTTTCTCTGTTATATGAGGGTTGTCTGGACAGTCCAGCTGGGAGGAGGCCCTAGCTGACCAGTACTGTGATGTGATCAGAGATCTCTATGAGTTACTCGTGCTCTGGTGGGCAGAGAAAGACCTCGTCAATAAGGTACACCCAATATCTGACTGAGATTATCTAAGTACATATCAAAGGTGTGTCTTTGGTATTTCCGCAGAGCTCCAATTTAATAGTGTAAAAGTCGGGGTTCGGGGACACTGTGAAGCTGCTGCGGTGCTCGTCATGACGTCACGCGTAGCCTGGGGGCATCGCCTGTTAGTAGTGTAAAAGGAGGGTTCTGGGACAATACGGTGTTGCGGTTCTCGTCAAGGCTTCACGCGTACTGTACCCAAATCGATCGACTAAATACAGAATTTAGAAGAATACCTAAATAGAATTTATAAATCTAAATAGAATATCTAAATAGAATTTAGAAGAATTTATAGAATTTAGTATGGAGTTTCGCGAAGCGTAGAAAATGAGCGTTCAACTAAAGAAGGATTGTTATATTTGCTTTAAATAAATGAAGAGGCGACAGAGACATAGATTTGAATGATTTTATTAACAGTCTGTAGACCACATATATTGTTTTCTATATTGTCATAATAAAACAGATGCATATAATACAAATATAGATACAATTTGTACAGAAAATCAACATATAAACGAAAAACAATTGTAATATTGATGAATGTCCACATTGTTTCCAATAAATGTTCCTGTATACATATCGTACAATCCTTCCATTAGTTCAACCTCCCAATGTTCTCCGGGGAGACTCGTCACGTCGCTGTTCACGATATAGGCCACTGATGTGTGAGTTTCCCCGGAGAACATTGGGTGGTTCAACTAAAGGAAGGATTGTTCGATATTCCCACGAAGTAGGCTCTCATTTGCAAATTGTCCGGTAATGAGTGAGTGAGTCAGTGAGTGAGTGAGTCAGTCCATCCGAATCCTTTCGTCGGCAAAATAAGGATTACAACACATATAAGGGTAGTGGGAAGAGGTGCCGACATACTGACAGAGCCACATGACTTCACAGTATAGTCTTCTGGTTAACCTATTCTAAAGCACATACCAAGAAACTAACGATTCGTGATATGTGTTGTATCTCACGTACGCTTTTATTGTACCTGTTCATGTGGCAACATGGATGACATGACCACACGGCCCCTAGCACCGACATAAGCGGTATTAGATACAAATCTAGAGCTACATGTATGATGGAAATGCTCTGACAACTCGTATATTGGTAATTGGTGAGCTGCTTTGGTGTGACAACTCTTACACTGGGGATTGGTGAGATGTATCGTCGTCAGATGAAAATGACGGCATTTAACACAAAAGACTAGTCTGTAAGGCCCGATGTCGACCCAGCATCAACTTCCCACAAATGCCAACATATCAAAGACCAAAAGGTCTTACAGGGGTCGGGCCTCGAGGACGAAACGTCCACCAGACATTAGAACCTTGATTTTTGGCATGAACGTGCATTAGGGGACTGCTACCTGCAAGTTATGAGCTGACCGAATTTTGACGAAAATTTGATTTATAATTATTTTTTATTATTTATTGATGGCTCAGCGAGTGCGCTGTCACCCTTGGTTGTATGTTTCATTGTAACTTGTGTCTAATTCCGCTTAACCCGGGGCTAGGGGCCGTATGAACCCATGTACTTCAAGATCCTCATGGTACTCATATGAACAGTCACAATCAAAGCGTGACTGAGATACATCTTTTTTTTTACATGACGACTCTATAACGAATATTATGGATTAAGAATACTGATCAGCGATACGGATTTGATATTTTTGGAACATCATGATGTCTTGCCGGCATCATTGAAAACTGTTGACCGCTTCTCTCTTGCAGGAAACAAGCCTATGTTTATGTATACTACGATTGTCCTTTTGAATTTGGTGCTAATACTGTTATGTGGAAAATGGAATAGGTCTTTGGATTATGGACGCGGATATTCTCTAATGGACGACGGCTGGATTATGAATGACGGACTAGACGCTTGTAATTTTGAAGGTTCCCTGATACCAGGAAGCCTGGTCCATTCGAAATTCAGACCATCTGAGAATGGTTATCGTTGGATGGAATCCCCCAATCCCCATATATTCTGGAAGCTTACATGATGCTACACCTATTCAACCTATGCACTACCCTCGGGAGGATTTCCCCATCCCTGGGGCAGACCTACTTAGGTGACCTATAAACCTTGAAATTGGCAAAAACATGTCTTAGGTCAAGTACACACTTAAATCATATCAAACCCTACTTCGTAGATCCTGTGACGTTAGTCATACTGCTCATGTGTATACAAGATCATTCATTGGAAACAATGTAGACATTCCTCAACATTACAATCCTTTTCATACTGATAGTACATATTGATGTTCTGTACAAATTATACTTATCTTTAAAGCTGTACTATATACCGTACATCTGTTTTATTAGGACTATATGGAAAGCAGGAATACATCAGTAACATCAGCTTAACATCACTTTGAAATTTCTCTCCGATAGACTAGGGTGCAGGATGCAGGGCACCTAAAAGGTGCATGTTACAAACCGCAAGGTGCAGATCATTGGGTACCGAGAGTGCAGGGTACAGGGTGCATGCAGACTGGCTGCAGGGAGTAGACTATTTGAGTACAAGGTGTTGCCAGCTGGGCTTAGACAGACCCGATATCTTTCACAGACACTCAACTGGTGAGCCAGCCCATGGATTTGACCATTTTTCAGTTCTACCTCTTCTCCAATGTAACTTTCACGATTCGCGGCGTCATAATGTCGTCATAGTGACGTCATATGACGTCATCAGTACTCCATCATTACAGCCATACAACGCGCCTCTCTTCTGCGTGTAATTCGGTGTAAGTTTCATGGACTGTAGCTCAATTCTTAGTTATCCGATTCATCCATCTAAACCATTTTATCTCGTCCACCTAGTTCATATTATCGCATATTACCAAATATGCCCCTCTCTCTGGCGTTTCAAACGGTGTGAGTTCCGCCTCTGTAACACCTCCCGTTCCAGAGATATTGAGACTTTTCCAACCCCATCTAATTCAAACTATGATGCCATTATGACTTCATCAATGCGCCCCTCTCTTAGATACCCAAGGGTGTGACTTCCACATCTGTATGACCCCGTCGTCCTGGAGATATAGAGACTTTTCTAAATTTTGCCAAAAAATAATATAAAAAGGCTTTACGTGTAAAATTACAGATTCTATCTATTTTCCTAGTATATTTCAATAAAATGTTCGGGGAAAAACTCCATTAACCATCTTACCTTAGTACTAAAACCATTCGTACGAGACCAAGGGAGTAGTACAAAAGGGTCGAACACAGCCTGGAATTCGTCATGAGCGTGAAACGTGGAAATGCCGCTCCCTTGTCAAACCGTGTACTGGGGCTATCGCATTCTATGTTTAGAAGACCTACCTAGCTTATGATACGTCCTCGGGCCACCACAACACCACATTGTCCAAATGCGCCCAAGATATGTCCCCAGGTTATGCCCTGAGGCTGTGCCCCAATGCCCCAAGGACGTGTGACGTCATGGCGAGCGCCACAACAGCTCCACGTTGTCTCCGCACTCTCACCATCACATTACGGCTTTGTCAAATGACTGATTTTAATACTTGATTAATGTGGGTTCTAGAATGTTTCTTGAAACTTGTATAATGAAATAATAAATGTTTCCCCACCGTTCATACTAGGTAAATCAGAGATCCTATATGTTGAGGGCGTGTGTACTTGGTAAATAAGGCTTTCATGATTTTCTGTAAGCTTGTACTTTATTAGAAAGGGCACACATTACGTTAGCAATCTATATTCCCTCTCTACTCACCGTCCTGGAGTCTTGACTTTGATCCGGCGGTGGCACATTCGTCATCCATTTGTAATGACCAATATTTAGAAAGTCTCAATCCGCTGACCAATGGAACGCCTAAGCATGCACTTTCGGTGACGAAAGTGATCCACAAGCTGCACACATAACATACTGGCGTATTCCCAAATATGTTCAATGCAGCCGGCATTCATACCTGTGATTTAAGGAAACGACAGTCTGTGTCACTTTATGTAGTAATTTTCATAGTTTTTTTCTATGCTTAGTATATGGGAGAAACGTTTTGACCTGGCTAAACCGGGAAAATTAGGCGAATATGCATTATTTAATTATCATATACTTGATGATAAGAGTTCATGCTTACATTTAGTTGTGTTTTAATTGGAAGATATTTAAGAAGGATGACAAATCGTGCACCTCCGATATATTAGGCATATGAGAACCGTGCAAGTACTACCCACAGAGACTCAGAGGGTCGGTGCCTGGAATCACTGAGGTGTGAAAACTTGCGGCATTCCAGACTATTGGGACTTTCCGTCATAAAGTTTTAATCGCGCCACCTGTACTTCCGTATAGAAGTTAGAATGCAGAAACTATATATATCGGTATCTATACGAGTTTGCACTTTTTTATTTGTTCATATTTGCACAGGAGGTACTGAAACAGAAATTGCTCACAGAAGCAGTCCCGGACAAGCTTTCAAGATTTCAGGATATTTTAGTTTCTTCTTCGTCAGAATATTTAGTTGGCAATAAGGTAGGTGTAGTTGTGAAAAACCGCTAGGTTTCTGTACAGACGATGGCTGCGTCACGACGCAGGCAAAATATCAATGTGTGTGAATCATAGGTTTCAAATGTAAAATATGAACATCCCTATCATCAGTCACATATGTGAGAGTCTTATGTGACCCATGCAGAGAATATTTAACCTTATCTGGCCTGGGCGATTTAAGTCCAGGCCAAGCCCCCTTCAATATTTTTCTAACCCCTTTTCCTTGGGTCAAACTCTACTAGAAAATGTAAAAAAAAAAATCCAAGATGGCCGCCATGATGATGTCATTTTCAAAAGTGACATTTTTTTGACGATTTTTCGGTCAGATTTTTCGAATTTTTTATTTATATGTTTTATTCGCAAAAACTGAAAGTTCCAGAGATATAGGTTAAGTTCTGTACCTTTAACAGATATATGTTAAACATTTTT
>JAVTVY010055474.1:0-29528 GCA_036873755.1 Hanleya hanleyi
ACCTGTCGCTGATTAACCCGCTCCCCTCTGACCTGTCGCTGATTAACCCGCTCCCCTCTGACCTGTCGCTGATTAACCCGCTCCCCTCTGACCTGTCGCTGATTAACCCGCTCCCCCTCTGACCTGTCGCTGATTAACCCGCTCCCCTCTGACCTGTCGCTGATTTTAAGATCTGGTTTTGATCCGATTGATTAGAATGAGAAATGACAATGCTGAGAAAAAGTTCTGATGAGTGGAACGAGTATTGTTATTTATCTGATGAGTGGAATGAGGATTAATATGGTGACAAGGATATCTCGGATAAGTGGAAGGTGCATTGATGTTGGTAAAAAAAGGTCAAAAGTAAGTGGAACGAGTAGTGATGAACAAAGATCTCAGGCATGTGGAATGAACAGTTACATTGTTGAGAAAAGATCTCAGATAAGTGGATGAGTATTGATATTTGTTAAAAAGATCTCAAATAGGTGGAATGAACACTGCCCTACCCGAAATAAATGGAGTGATTGCATGCGGATTGCATGCAGATCGCATGCGGATCGCCTTCCGCATGCATTCCCTATGCCATCCATGCCATCTATGTGATCATTAAGCGCTCTATGCGCTCATTTTGCAATGATGATGCTATCCAATCAATCATTCTTGACAGGATGAAGCGCTCCAAGCACTCATTTTGCCATCATTATGCTATCCAACTGATCACTTTTGCCCAAATGTGTTAACCATGCAATCATTTATGTGATCTGAGTGATCATTTTCTTATCGTCAAGCGATCCTTACATCTTCTTTTCAAAGTCCAAGTGATCGGATGAAAAACTTTCTAAGTCCAAGCAATCCAAAATGATCGCTTAAATGATCGCTTGGTGTCGGTCTCCAGACCAACAGATGGTTTTGATTTTATAGACCATTAATCACCGATCTCCATGGAAACCCCGCCAAATTTAAAGGGGGATACTATCATATGACCAGATTTCAAATTTTAACCACCACCACCATGCAGTAGCAGTATTTTCTTTAGCTGCAGTTTTGGATATTTCACATTGGATATAGCCTAAAATGCTCAACAAGAATTGAAGAACACAACATGATATACTGGTGTGAGGTTTTTAGCTGGCAGAAACATGGAAAGAGAAGTTATTTGTAGTGATTTCTTTGATGTGAGGAATACACAATTTGCACAGTTCTTGGTCCAGACAGGGTCACTCCACTCCAGAGACAATGGATCACAGTGTATTTCCACATAAATCTACTAAGATATTAAGATTTGATGGTAAGTCTGTCATTCTGTGAATTACTCACTAAGCTTGAAGGTCACTCTACAGTTTGAAAACTTGCCATTATACACTTTGGATACATTCTGAATATATTTAAATTTTAGCATGTATGAATAATTTAAGTAGGCCCTACATGTATTTCCACTTGCATTTACAATGTATTACTGAATTCATTAATGGTCAGTTTCAGGTCATTGATAAAGTTACATGTAGTTACTTGAAATGTTGGACCAATTTTAATCTTCAGAAGGTTTGAACTGTACTGTATAAATAGCATAATTCATACAACCTCTACATGTACATCTGTAGCTTACAATGTACTTTACATTTGCCCATTTAAAAGGTCAGTCATTTGATTTATGTGATTGCTAGTGTACAAGAGCTTTTGAATGCATGCGTGCGGAATGCGTGCGGAATGCATGCGGAATGCATTCATGCTGATCATTCAATTATTAATGCCATGCGATCATTATGGCTTCCGCATGCATTCAGGATGAGGAGCGCTTCTGACATGATGCCTTCCACACTTGGAAGGCATAATGATCGCATAATATGTACAGCAACTTGAAACAAGCGATCACTCGAGTGCATAATCATGAAGGTTCCAATTTAATGCATGCGGAATGCATGCGGATTGCAATCACACAAAAGCTGTAGGAATGCATTCCGCATGCGTTCCGAGCGCTAACTTTTTCGGGTAGGGTGATATTGGAGAAAAATAACTTAAGTGGAATGAACATTGGTACTGTACAAAATCAAGATCTCAGATAAATGGAGTAAGCATTGATATTGGGGACTGAAGAACTTAGAGTGGTGGAATGAGTGGAAAAAGATCTAAGATAAGTGGAATGATGGGTCTCAGATATGTTAAATGAGCATTGTTATTGAGGGAAAAGATCTCGCAGGATACAAGAAACTTCATTTACCTTTGGATATAGTGCTACAGAGCTGTTTTCCGGACAAACAATAAAAAGAATAGAAATGGAAACACATAATCTTAAAAAGATGCACTGGATGACATATTGCAAAAATGAAACCTGTAGCCGTGGTACTCGTGTTATGGATCTAGGCCTGTAACTGCTGCTACAGGTCCACTAGATACTAGATACTTAAACTGAGCTTTGATATAGTTTTACAAAAAAAAAAATTCTTGATGAATGAACATAGGTACGTTTAAATTAATCTCTCAGATCAGCAGTTTATATTGATAAAATGCATGTGTGGATATAAAAATTGGGTGCTTGTGCACACATCAGAAATAGGATTGCTTCATGAAACTTCATCAAGCATTAAGTTAATTTACTGAAATCAGCTTGCTTGACTTTGTGAAACAGTTGATCATTTTTAACCAGTCTCCGATATATAAGATATTCAGTTGATGGTACATGTACATCCAGTCACAGATTGTAATCATACATTTAGGGACAATCAAGTTCAGCATTTTTCCAAGTAGAAGTTCATAGTGACACACCTGAGCAGGTCGTTTGTTTGTTGTGGTTTGTATGTGTGTGGGTACCGTAAGATAGTACACTATTAATAGTAAAGAATTTCCGGTTACACAAAGATGACAGACCTGCCCCAGTAACGTGTGGATAGGTCTGTAAGACCACAGACCATCAGCCATTGTCTGGTTACTCATAGCCAGACGTTCTTACCCATAAATCTGTCTGGGAGAAGATTTGATTGACAGTGCTGCACCAGATAGCATCTAACACCTCTGACATTTTGATAATATTTTGAGGAAAGACCTCTTCTGTCCTATTGGAAGAATCTGATATCAGAACTGGTAAGAGCTGCTCGGTATTGATTTGTAAATAAATGTCTCAATACACAAAGGATGGTGAATAAATATTCTTTTAGTTGAGATTATGAAGGTATAGAAATGGAAATCTGAGGACAATGATAACCCTAAATATAAATCCTCAGCTAATACAATGTACAGACAGCTCATCATAGTTGTCACTTCTATGTCTGTTTATGTTCTAGTCCAGATTACCCAGAATTACATTCATCTCTCTGGTTATCCCCCACCCAGCCTCACCACCCCAGCCTTGACATTTGGATATCAAACTTCATTGGGTAGTTATGCATATAACTTCACGACATGATACACTTACAGCATGGACTTCGTCTCTGGTCTCATTTGAATGGGTAAATTAAATAACAACGGGAGTTTCCAGTATTTGGAGCAAGGTTGTCGCTATGGGGGTCATTGGGTGCGAATGACCTCCCTTCAGCGCAACCGTATGTTATTTTCCTATGTTGGACATCACAGTAATGGGGTCTCTAATACATCACAGTAATGGGGTCTCTAATACATCACAGTAATGGGGTCTCTAATACATCACAGTAATGGGGTCTCTAATAAGTAAGCATAGAAAACAACACCTCTCAAGAAATCCTGGCGATGCCCATGTGGAGTTCAAGTATCTAAAGCTTGGCAGTGCCCTCTTGTGGGGAAAGGTGATCAAAACCACTGACCTTTGACCTCAAACTAGGGTCCATCATAGCTGGACGTTTGATCTCAGTCAGGGGCCCTGGACTGGAATCACTGAACCAACTACCAGATTTACAGAAATATAGCGACATGTATGTGATCTTATGATTTCGGGAATTGCGTACTTCTGTAAAGGTGAAGGTATCATAAAACTTATATTCCTAGCATTATATTATGTATAACATCCTTGATAGGCAAAGAAGTTGGCATGTATGACAATAGCTGGGCTATGGATAACTTCTTTATTGCTATGAAGCTGAAGTTTAGTTGGAGATACTTCCATCTTTTTCAAGGCTAATGTGACAGTGTATAATGTATGGTTGGTTGGTTTGATTGGGCCCTCCATCGTAGTACATTGGGCACTGGTCATACAGAGTATGCCATGTATATCCCCTCATGCCCATTCCACCAAGATAATATAGTCCAATGCCATAGTAATTTTTCCCAGTACCACATACCTTCCTCGAACACATATCCCAGTATTGTACTCTACCCTCATGTACCATTGTCCCACTTAATTGTGTATAAACCAATACAGTACCCTAATCATGCATATCTGGTGACCTTATTTTCCAGGTTTATGCAGTATGACTGTAGACTATGAATAAGGTAAATAACTCACACATGTGGTCCACTCCTTAAACCCTTTATGAAATTATGAAATTGCACTTACGTAACCCTGTCCTGTCTGGTCCATAACGTGAACCAAATGACTTCCTTCGATTACAGTACCTTATGCATTCTAAACCATACCAGCCTCTCCCTCTCCCCCCCCCCCCATCAAACTTTCCACCCTATCTGTGGAACAACAAAAATTGAGAACTGACACTCTGTGACTTTGTAACTTATCATATTGGAGTAATTTTGAGCCTATTTGCATAACTCCCCAGACAGAGGATCATGACTAAATTCAAATGTGGGGTACCAGAAAAGTGAGGTTCTCGTCATGCAATTTTCTTCAAAATTCAAGCATTTCACATCAGATTACTATTTACAAATTTATCATGCATTTATTGTGAAGAAAACATGTAAATAAAATGCCTCCGTGACATCATCAAAGCGGCCATCATGGATTTGTTTACATTTTCTGGTGGAGTCTCACCCAAGGGTACAGTGTGCTAAGTTTCAGCCCCTAGCTCCGGTGGAGGCAGGCCTGAAAAGGTCAAAAAAAGCCCAGGCCAGGTAGGGTTAACAGTACAGTTGATGTTTTAACAATAACCGGTTTGAAGTGAACGCTGAGAATCCAGATGTGACAGTCACTGGGTGATGGTGATTTTGTTCTACACATTCTATTTTATACAACACACTCATGGGTACGTACATGCTATGTCTGTCAATCTGTCCATCTGTCTGTGTTTTTATAACTCGACTAGTGGTGAAATAACCTGCTATGTGGGCATATAGATCACATGATATAATAGATGCAGATATTCATGAACAGCATTATTTGCCTACTGGAGAGCTCTCCAATGAGATATGAATTGCATACATTCAGTGGTTCTCAGAATCTATGAACTTCTCTCAATGGATTCCCCTTAATATTTTAAACCTGAAATGCCAGTCTACTAATACAACTTATTATGTTTATATCCAGTTATTTTTAGGATGACACTTTCTCAGTAAAGCACAAATAGTGCTGGATGGGTCAGCCCCGTGCGAGACTCGAACCCGCGTCCTCAGAGTTTGGCACCAAATCGCCAGCAGTAAATGCAAGCGACCTAGACCACTCGGCCACCTCAGCTTCCACAAAAAGAGGAAGATCGGAGTCTAGATTACGTACATTTACTACCCCTCTGATAGAGTCTCGCACGGGGCTGACCCATCCAGCACTAGTATTTGTGCTTTACTGAGAAAGTGTCATCCTAAAAATAACTGGATATAAATGTTATCTACTTTCTAAATGGCATTAGTATACATAACTTATTATGTAGTTTATTGTAATTTGTGATATATATTCTTGGGTTTAACATAATATTCATACCAAGCTGTACAAATTTTTCTTGTGTGTTTTATGGTAATCCACTCCTTAGCCAATGCCTATATAGATTTAAGGTGGATTCTTAGATATTTTACTGTAACTAGGCATTGGAATGACGTCATCAGAAGTATCTGTTTGACTTTGTGACCATACTTCATATATAGAATGGGTGCTGCCTTGGTCAGGGTGCCCATGTGCATTTCTTCAGTGAGTTGATTCATATTTCATTAATATTTTCATAATTGAAGATGGAGACAGTGTGCCGGAATTGACTGGAAGAGTTCTTTGTACTGTTTGAAGAACTGGGGAGATCATATTCATAATTTTAGCTAAGCATGCATTCATCTCTCATAACAAGGGCCACTTTTGTTTAACTTAGAAATAAACTCATACAAAAATTTTTTCCATAGAGATGAAAATATATATTTATAGATTTTGTTTCACATTCTGCTTCATAATTCAATATCAGAAGTATTCAACTGTAGCCGAAACTGGGGAAAACAGTGAAAATATTACACTATTTCACCATGGCCACCATCTGACAGAATCTGGTTACAATTTCAGACACTATTGACTCTTCCGTAAATTCAATGATGGCAAGTTATATGCTGTTTAATATCGTATCGTACTCGATTTGTGGAGAACTTAATTGTGCTTTAATTTGTTTACATGTAAACACTTTATTTAAAAATCAGCTGCTATGCCTACTGAAACTCACTCCTTGGTTAACTAATTTGTAGATTCAAAGTCAACATAGATATACTCGACAATGAATGGGAAGTTTACAGTATTACACTTTGCAAACTGCTCTCGAAAAGACATGATTTCTCTGTACACTGATATATATGGCACATTCCTAAGGCAGGAACCACTGGATGTACAGTCGTGACCCATATGTCATCAGGCAGCTCACGCCAATGAGTGTATCCTGAAGTTATATTTCGGTTGGGCAAGAATGCTGAACGTCATTTGGGAGCTGCGAATGCATTTCCACACATAAAGCTTACAATTTACTGAAAGTTTATTTTGTATCAGAATTGCAAAATATTGCCATTAAACTGAGACATGTGAATGCTATTTGTGAACATGTATTACATTGTGAGCGATACGACCGCTTTTCATGACAAGTATTAGGAAATAACAGACCATTGGTGGTGGGAAATGCTGACATTAAGTCATCTGACCCCACAGGCTGACATTTGACTGCCTACCCAATCTTATATCACACATGAATAAATAAAGATAAAATTTGTCTGGAAAATATAATAAAAGACAAGTGAAGATTTGCAAATATATGCCACCATCGTCAGTTGTTTGAATTACCTAGTGGCGAAGGAGTGTCTGCTGTAAAGGTTTCGGCAAACTACAAAAGCTATAAAGTAGCTGATTTACTCGCGTACCTGTTTTGTATCGTCGCAGGGTACACACTTTTTTTTTGGTGCTCGTGAGTGTGGTTTTGGAGAGCAAACATCCCATATGTCTGTTGACATAGTATTTGCAAAGTGATATTTTGTTAGCTTCCTGATATTGCGAGAAGCCTGTGCTTTCCGGTCGGACCGTGTCCATGCCCAGACGAAATTTCCAACCTACCTTATTGTTATGGTATTCGTATCTTCGTTGCATGAGATATTGTGTATCTCATGAAGACTGGTGTTTTTAATAACGTTAAACAACTCCCGTGTCAATACAAAGTTTTGTTTTTAGGCCCATAAGACTCTATTGTCGTTTTCCTCTGAAAAGGTGGAATTGTTGGTTTCTTTACTACTACTACTACGCGTGTAACATACATAATAGGAATATTTTTGAAGATCGTTTTATTCCGTTAACCGCAAGTCCATCAAGTATATGTGTCCGTCCCATCACCGGTTTATAAGGTTGATAAAGATGTCTCTCTCTGCTAACCAGCAGGAGTTGGAAACCTCTCTTTTGATGTTTAGAGTAGGGTTTGGCCACTGGATTTTTTTTCTACCATTGAAATTCCATTCTTTGATTAGGTCCGTTAAATTTCCTGATTGGGGTTTTTGTTAGTACAGCGACAAAGAAAAATGAAAGATTAAACGCTTCCTTCTCACATTTGTGGGTGATATTTGAATGTGAAAAGACGCCCTGCCATGTACATGTATCTCGTCAACCGTTAATCCATCTTTGCTCTCGCAACTCCATTGAAGAGTGACGGTAAACGATACTGCGGCAACCACCTCTTTTATCTCCACAATATTTATTTTTGTCAGACATCACAATATTTATTTTGTCTCTGTCTGACATCGAAATCAAGTTTAATTGAAAGGTAATTTAGTTGACAAGTTAATTCTCTACGTTGATATTACAAAGCCGGACATGGGGTGGGGTTACGGATGACACGGCAAATAAGCGAGGTGGGTATAAGGGACTCCTACTATAGCAACCGCGGCTCGTCTTGTGTCCAATTACCTATCCTCAATTGTCCATTAAGCGCTGTTAGCATTCCTCTTCCGTCATTTGTGGTTTAAAATATACTTATGTAAAAAAAACCCAAGACAGTCAACGTAGACTGGCATATATAGGCCCTACTGCAGTTTGTCGGGCAAAATATATACACATTTACATTGCATTAATGTTAGGATTCTTTGCCAGAATATATGGTACACAATCGACATTTGCGCCTGGTTAAGATACTTTCTAAATATATCTGAAATCAGATGTTGAGGGAAATTCTTCACGTCCACGCTTAAACTAAAGTGTTGAAAATCACTCGTAAAGTGTTGAAAGAACCCTTAAGTGTGTCCACAGGGACAACACTTAAAGAGCAGTCCCTGTGGACACACTTTACGAGTAAGTTTCAACACCTTAGTTTTAAGCGTGTCCGTTTACCACCACGATGATAGAAGTTGAAATACGGATAGTCAGTTATGAAAAGTGGTGCGTTTGAAATTTGACGACATTTAAAAACATATACATGGAAGTATCGCTGCTGATAAATTAGAGCAATCCAATAGTTGAACCATATGACGAGGACCCTTGCAATCTGCGAAACGTGAGGGAGATATCTTATAATTTTGTAAGTTTTACTAGAAGCAAATGAACTTGCTTCTCGTTCAACCAAATAATTTCAAAGCCGTTTATGTGAAAAGCGTTAATTTTTATATCGTAGAATCTCTGGGTACACGTTTATCGTACTCTTCAGCTTTGTTCACATGATGGCTTCATTCAATCCATTCAATGATATATTTACGGGGTGTGTTGTGGGACCGTCCCATTTATAAGTAACAATTATCAGAACACACAATAAATACTTGAAATTCTGAATTTATGGTCGAGGAGTGGGGAGTTTAGAGGACGTGGAGGCTATTCCATTCAAGAAGAACATAACCTTTTATATTAGAAAAGAACCTTCGAAAACACCAGTACTAATGTCTATTTACCCATCAGTAAATTTGATTTGTTCTGCGCGTTACGCATGATTGACTTGGACTTCCTGTAGTTTGTACCGACCATATAGAACATATGGGTTTTTAAAATATTTGCACTCGTGGATCTGTAGTCTTCAATGTGATGACAAAATAATTTACTAACCGTATTGAAATGTTTACGCCCTGCAGGAAAAGGCAACACGGGGGATTGGTATGTAATGGTAATAATGTCATAAATTTGAAGGCAAGTACATGAAGGGAAGGTTTAGAGCTTTAGACTTGGTTCATAAACATTTTATTTCACATTATTTACACAGTAGTCGAGAGGTGGCCAATTTCTTTTATCTATAGTCCAACCTGTTTGCAAATAGAGGCAATGTGTACGGTGCATTTTATGAATGAAATTGACAAGCCCCCCGTTTATGTACACAACCGATTAAGTTAATCAATGGGTTTTACGGACGAGGAAAATGGGTCACCGCGGCTGTCAGTCAGCTCTCCGGGATGAATTGATTATGTTGATGTCAGCCAATAGGGTTATTTTTGACGTCACTTAACCCACCCATTGCTCTGGCCTGTCATGTTCTTTGTCGAGGGATCATGGTGCTAAAATAAGTATAGCATGCGACTATGTCTGGAGGAATTTACCGGGCTTGTTTCACGTCTAAATGCCTACCTCTAACGCGCGGGATAACGGCAGGTAAGGTGGATTTACCGTTAATTCGTCTGGCGCATGCAGCTTGTATCGACGACCGCATGTCCGTCGGCTGGGGAAAATTTATTCTCCTTTCTCTGGTCGTGCGTGAAAGGAAACAGCTGAACATTATGTATGCAGCCAGAGCCTAGCCAGATTGCCTTGTAAGTTCAAGCGTTCACCACTGAATCATGTTAAACTGAAAATAACGGTTTGGAAGACACATTGGTAACAGTTTAACTGGGCGCCGTGATGAACTGTATCCCAAAATAGCCAGGGATCGCTGATCTGGTATTGTCTATTGAATGCCCGTGCACAGTAACGGGAAAACCAACGTTGACCTATGGTTTGTTTTGATTTCAAAATGATTGCTGTTTTAGCCAGTTTTTATATAAAACATTCTTGGATCTATTCTTTATGCATACAATTTCTAATTCCAGATGTGACAGCCGTTGAACCGTTTTATTTTCAATAGCAATTCAGTAGCCGGTCTAGTAACTGTATACTCGGTCTACAGGTCCGATCTTTTGCCCTGTTCTGTTTATTTGATTTCTAGGTTAGTAGTGAGCCGTGGGAAATACAATGGACTACATGTGTTGTATGTTATGTTTCTTGCAGGGTCTGACCTGAGGCCAGTTGTCCTGTGTTTCGTGGTACTTCGTTAGTTGTGTTGAGGTCGAATACTGGATGCATTTGAACAGTAGTTTTGTCTGGACGTGAAGGGAGATCGTGTCATTCTAATCTCTCTGTCCCTGTCAATGGATGACCTTATACCAGAAATCTTGTGTCCATAGGAAGAAGTGTTGAGCAGAAATATCGCCATGGCTTGTAGTATGATTCAAGGAAAAAGATTTTACTGTCGTGAATGGTGTTTTAGTAAGATCAACCATTGCTTGGAGAATCGATCCACAGCTAAAACATGTGGGGCCCTAATAATGGGTGGACCTGGGTGTGGAAAGACTGCGGTATGCTGTGAACTTGTCTGGCCTACAGTGGCCCAAGGGAAACAGAACAGTCTCAACAAGAAGCTGCTAGCCTATCATTTCTGCCAAGCACATGATGTGGATACCTTGTCAATAAGTAATTTTATCAATCACATCGTCAAACAACTATTGGCATCCCAGCTGATAATTGGGTTCAGGGAACGATTGCAAGACCCAGCACTGCAGCGACTTCTAGAAGCCAATGAATGTGAAAGATTCCCTGATGATGCTTTCAAGAAATGTGTTATTCTACCATTGATAGCCATAGATCCTCCACCTCAAAACTTCTATCTTCTCATAGATTCTATTGACGAATCATTCTACCATGCAGCAAACACCGATGGTGTTGTGGGCAGTCGAACAATAGCAGAACTTCTAGCAAACCATCACCATATGATACCATCATGGCTTTTATTAGTGTGCTCATCTCGTAAACAAAGCAAATCGGTCACCCGAATGTTTACAGGATTTCGTAAGATAAGTTTAGATGATCTGAGAAAGTCACATGTGGTAAGGGATGTGCAACAGTACATTTTGTGCCGGCTAGATCAGGAAGACGAACTAAGGCAGCATCTTAGCAGGGAGACAGCTGAAATGCTAAATCAGTTGCACATCAAAAGCAATGGCTGTTTTCTCTATTTAGAGCGTGTTCTTGATGGTGTAGCAGAACACTTCATCATGTTACGTGAGGTACGGGAAATACCAGGCACTCTGAATGGTCTCTACTTATGGCTGTGTCAGCGTCTGTTTGTGAGGAAGCAGTTTGCCAAGATACAAGCAATCCTTAACGTAATTCTAGCTGCCAGACGACCCTTGAAGGAGGAAGAAATATTCACGAGCACCAGTACCAGAAACAATTTATTAACCAGAGAAGAATTTGACGGCAGACTCCAGATGCTCTCAAAAGTTCTTGCTGATGGGAAAAACAACACCAAAATACTTTTTCACCATAGTTTTGCAGAGTGGTTGTTGGATGTGAAACATTGCACTCAGAAGTATCTGTGCAATGCTGCCGAGGGTCATGGCATGCTGGCAATGAGTGCCACCCTCGCTGCAGACAAACTCAACCCGTCACAGGTTCATGACCTGGCGTTACATCTGGTACGATCTAATCTCCCAGCTCCTATACAACATCAACACCTAGTCCAGTGGTTGTTACTTTGTGGTGCCAAAATAGAAGATAGTTTCAGTGTAGGTGTTCCACAGGACCAAAAGGTGGTAAAACTTTTGCTGGATGCTGGTGCCAAAATGCCGTCTGAAGAGACAAGTGCCAACAGCATCAAAAGTATTGTGGACCTTCCCTCAGCAGAAGACCCTGTCAAAAGTCTCCAGGATTCAGTAGCTTCTATTGAAGAAATGGACAGCAATGGGAGAACAGTATTACTGAATGCAGCTCACCAGGGTAATCTAGAGCTTGTAAATGCTGCACTAGAAAAGAGAGCAAATGCAGAGGCTGTAGATAAAACGGGGCAAACAGCCCTAAATCTTTCTGCCAGACAAGGTCATACCTGTATCGTTAATCGTCTGTTGAAGGCGAATGCCTCAGTGGACCATACTGACAATGATGGCTGGACGGCCTTGAGGTCAGCAGCTTGGGGTGGGCATACAGAAGTGGTCAGTCTACTACTGGAGGGGGTGGCAGAGGTGGACCATGCAGACAGTGACCAAAGAACTGCCCTTCGTGCTGCTGCCTGGGGAGGACATGATGACATTGTTCTGAAGCTGCTGGAACATGGAGCAAATGTCAACAAGGTGGACAATGAAGGGAGAACAGCTCTTATTGCTGCAGCTTATATGGGTCACACTGAAATTGTGGAACACCTTCTCGACCACTCCGCAGATATAAATCACGAAGACTGTGATGGCAGAACAGCATTGTCTGTTGCTGCCTTGTGTATTCCGGCCAGCGAGGGTCATGCCAATGTAGTAAGTCTACTGCTAGAACGAGGAGCTGAAGTTGACCACAGGGACCATGATGGAATGACACCATTGCTAGTCGCCGCTTATGAAGGTCATCGAGAGGTGTGTGAACTACTCTTGGAATGGGATGCTGATGTTGACCACTGTGATAACAATAACAGAACTCCACTTCTCGCCGCTGCTTCTATGGGTCATGCTAGTGTGGTCAGTCTACTTCTCTTCTGGGGTGCGGCCATTGATACCATTGACGCTGAGGGGCGCACCGTCCTGAGCATTGCAGCGGCCCAGGGTAGCAGTGATGTGGTGTCACAACTTCTGGACAGGGGACTTGACGAGATGCACAGGGACAATGCTGGATGGACACCTCTACACATGGCAGCTTATGAAGGACATCTAAAAGTAAGTACTTCAGTCCAATTACTTTTTATACAGGTCATTTCCTACTTTCAATCCTCCGGTATTTCACTTTTTGAAATATTGTAAATGACATTTGCAGTTAAAGTGTTTTCATTCTAGCAGTGGATATTGATGAGACTCTAGATTACTGAACCTTTTATTAATAATTATAGAGGACATCAATTCTAATTAGTGACAGGATAAGTACAGGATTATGAGGAAACAGACTCTTGTGCCTTGTTTCCTATTGGGATATAATGGGACTATTGTGGATAGCCTGGGGTAATGCGTTTCTGCATATAATGAGAACACTGTTGACAGAACTCTAGTCAAGGTTATAAGCTCCTTCCTGAAAGTACTTCAGCCTTGACCTAATTAAATCACAAATGTTGATTTGTTTTAGAATACTTTTTGAGCAAATTGCATGTATATAGCATTAGGCTGTAAACAGAAGAGTCTCAACCTAATTAATTCACACGTGCTAGTCTGCTGTACAATACAGAACATCCCAATAATGTTGCAAGGCACTATTTCAATGAATGGTGTGATCAGGAAGTCCATAGACAAACTCCATGGTGTGATCAGGGAGTCCATAGACAAACTCCATGGTGTGATCAGGGAGTCCATAGACAAACTCCATGGTGTGATCAGGGAGTCCATAGACCAACTCCATGGTGTGATCAGGGAGTCCATAGACCAACTCCATGGTGTGATCAGGAAGTCCATAGACAAACTCCATGGTGTGATCAGGGAGTCCATAGACAAACTCCATGGTGTGATCAGGGAGTCCATAGACAAACTTCATGGTGTGATCAGGGAGTCCATATCCGGAGTCCATAGACAAACTCCATGTTGTGATCAAGGATTCCATAGACAAACTCCATGGTGTGATGGATTAAAATACCCTGAGAATTTAATTATGATAGATCACATCTTCTTTCCTGAGAATTGAATGGCATGAAATGGATTGATTTAAGCAGAAAATGATGTACTTAAACATGTATTTGTTTGTATTGTATAACAGGTTGAAGGATGTAATCATATAGTACATGTAGATCAGGGGCACAATGCTGAGATATCAGGTGATGCTGTTGATCGGAAATGGCATGCTGTTAACAGACATGATAATAAATTATGTTTCCTCCTGGTTTAATCATATAGCTCTATACCATCAGGTGATTACTTCTTTCTCAGCCCCTCATCAGGTGATTATTTCATTTCGGGCCCCTCATCGGGCCCCTCTTCTTTCCCGGTCCCTTATAACGTGCGGACCTGCGGACCGTGCCCCTTACATACACTCTGTGTATCTCCAACAGTCAGAGCTCTATCCATGTTCTTGCATTTATTCCCACCATACATATGATATCTGTGCTAGCTGTGGTGAATATTCATGTCTCAGTGTGGTGGCAGTTGCAGAGTCTGCAGTCAGATTTTCCAGTGAACACTAGCTATAGGCCGGCTGAACTGCTGGCCCATTTTCCCCTAGCAGAATTATCTTTTGTTTGTCTTTGGTGACCAGAGCCCATTGCTGCATGGATCAATTCTATTACCTGTCCCAGATCTACAACATGCCAAACTCCTGCAAGTAAATTCCTTATTGATCCCTGCTCTGTGTTGAGTCTATAGACAGATTTGAGGGAGTGTGAATTCTCCTGCAGCCCTCTTATTCCATTGCTAATATTTGTGCTGTAGCTCAGCTCAGGCGGTGTGATGGACTGCAGTCGCTCATTAAATGTACAGATGTAACTTATATGTACATGAGCTGACCACTTTTAAAAAATAGCTTAGTGCGGCTTTTCCAGTCAGATGGTGTAGAGTATGTTTCCTTCCTTCACAACGAAAACTAGGAACATGTAATGTCCATTTCTTCTATCATAGGTGTGAAACTGTGGTCGCAATAACCAAAAGGGCGGTCACAGTTTTCTAAACTATGTATGGTTGCTGTAACTAAAACTGTGGTCGCAGTTATCAAAACTATGGTCACTAGAAAGTGGTCGCAGTTAACGAAACTGTAGTTCAAAAATACCAAATGTTTGGGGGGAAAAGGAAATTCTATCTAATTTGTGACGAGACAGACATTGTTGACCATTAGTTGCCAGCTGCACAAAATCATAATTTGTCTATTTAAATTGCTGCATTTTGAATGCAAGCAATAATTTTTTGCTGCAGTACATTAACTCAAACAGAGTGTATTAATATACCGTCCGTCCGTCCGTCCGTTAACTTTTTCTCGTCAACGCAACTCGTCCTAGAGTTTTCAGTGGATTCTTTTGATATTTGGTCCACGTGATCGGTACCATGTGTAGATGTGCATGAACATTTTTCGGCCCGATTCGACGTTTTCTTGAGTTACTCCCCTTGATTTTGGTCTGAAATCCTTGTATTTGGCACCTACTGTCTTCGTCAACGCAACTCGTCCCAGAGTTTTCAATGGATTCTTCTGAAATTTGGTACACATGATCAGCACCATGTGTAAATGTGCGCGAACTTTTTTCGGCCCGATTCGACGTTTTCTTGAGTTACTCCCCTTGATTTTGGTCTGAAATCCTTGTATTTTGCACCTACTGTCTTCGTCAACGCAACTCATACCAGAGTTTTCAATGGATTCTTCTGAAATTTGGTACACATGATCGGCACCATGTGTAAATGTGCGCGAACTTTTTTCGGCCCGATTCAACGTTTTCTTGAGTTGCTCCCCTTGATTTTGGTCTGAAATCCTTGTATTTTGCACCTACTGTCTTCGTCAACGCAACTCGTCCCAGAGTTTTCAATGGATTCTTCTGAAATTTGGTACACATGATCGGTACCATGTGTAGATGTGCATGAACTTTTTTCGGTCCGATTCGATGTTTTCGTGAGTTACTCCCCTTGATTTTGGTATGAAATACTTGTATTTGGCACCTACTGTCTTCGTCAACGCAACTCGTCCCAGAGTTTTCAATGGATTCTTCTGAAATTTGGTACACATGATCAGTACCATGTGTAGATGTGCATGAACTTTTTTCGGTCCGATTCGATGTTTTCTTGAGTTACTCCCCTTGATTTTGGTCTGAAATCCTTGTATTTGGCATCTACTGTCTTCATCAACGCAACTCGTCCCAGAGTTTTCAATGGATTCTTCTGAAATTCGGTACACATGATCGGTGTCATGTTTTTTCGACCCGATTCAACATTTTCTTGAGTTACTCCCCTTGATTTTAGTCTGAAATCCTTGTATTTAGCACCTACTCAGCTACTGTCTTCGTCGTGAACTTTTTTCGAACCAATTCGACTTTTTCTTGAGTTACCCCCCTTGATTTTAGCCTGGAATCCTTTTATTTGGCACCTACAGTCCTGAACGAAACTCATCCGAGGGGTTTCATTGCATTCTTTTTAAATTAGGTACACATGATTGGTGCCAAGTGCACATGTGCACACACTTTTTTCAAGTTGAAAAGTTACTCCCCATGATTTTGGTCTGAAATCTTTTATTTGCCACCTACTGTCCTCGTGAACACAACTCGTCTCAGACTTTTCTATGGATTCTTTGAAATTTGGTACATATGATCGGTACCATGTGTACATTGTAGATGTGCACAAACTGTTTTGAGCTGATTTGATGTTTTCTTCAGATACTCCTCTTGATTTTAGTCTGAAATACTTGGCACCTACTGCTAGTTTGGCCCCATTCATCAGGCTGATGAGCTTACTTTTGCAGCTTATAGTAACACAAATCTTGTTTTAAAGTTACTGATGCATACCCCCCCCCCCTCCCCAATCTGACTTCCAAACCTGCCTACACCACTTATACAACAATGATGGCTCACACATGTACAGTATTATGACAAATGCAACAATACGAACAACATACAGTCCAGGAAGGTTCATTTGTATGGTTAACCTTTGTCTATAACAACATTCAGGAGATAAAAATGTTGTTTATCGACTGTATTTTTTACGGGCGTATTTTGGGTTCAATTGAACTCTTGTTGTACAAGAGCTATGCCCTTCCTGTAAAATGAAAACCAAATGTGTTGGTTTTGTCCAGGTCAGATTTCTAACAGACCCAATGATGAAAGGCTAGGGCTGAGCTTTGAAGTGCTCTCTGTACCAGATAAATCTGTCATCCCCTGGGGTGGGGAGCCCCCTTTGGTCCCTGGTCGTCCTAGTCCAGTTGTTCTGGCCAAAGAAAAATATCTTCACCAATAAACACACAGTAGGGATTTCTTTGAAGATCTTGTTCATTGACAGGTATACATATATATGACCGTGACCATCTTCACTGAGCATCTGTCCTTCATTTTCACCACTCCTGTCATCCACTAGTGGTCTGGTTTGTTTAAGGAAGTCCTATCAGGGAGGTAACTTGACTATTGGATCATGGAATATCTCACTTTATAGGCCTACATGTACTTGGACTGGAGCTGTGCAAATAGAACTCCACATTGGTGTGAGAAGTATGCCACAAAGATTGTGATTATTATCAGAAGTAGTAGTAGCATGGAGTCTATTATCTAATAAACTCCATGAATGAAAAAGTGCCATGTAAACCTGTTAACTACATACCCTAAATCCAAGGGAATTTATGCACTGTTCCAGACTACCCCTTTAATCAAATCCAGACATGGGTTAATGATGGATTTGTCATTTTAAAATCCAATTCAATCATGCAGAATTTTTGATAAAGCAGTATTTGTGCATGTGGGTTCCACTATATAGTGGAAACAGGTTGTCCACAAAGTGTTTTCTTACAATCGTTGATTTTTCCCCCAACTCGCAAGTATATAATGAATGAAATTTGAACATCTCAATTTTGTAATGGCCCACTGTATCTCTGATTTGGTGGCCCTGTGGAGCTCCCGGGATTGACCTGGGGTGTCGTTGTGCACACTCCAGATCATGATAGGAATAGGCCTCAGCCTCTCAGAGAGCTTGTCGTAAGAGGCGACTAACTGGGGCACCCGTGGGGTTCCCGGGTGTGAAAAGGAATAGGACCCTACCCGTGTGGTGTCCAGGTGTGAAAAGGAATGGGAACCAAACATCGTGATATGACTGAAATAGTGTTGAAAGCGACGTTAAATCATATTCACTCACCCACTCTGTTTTGGTGGCAGGAAGATGGGGTTCGGACTTCCTTTGACTACATGGTATTTGGTCTTTCCTGCTTTCCATACATGTATCTTTCCCCTTGATACTGTCAGAATGACTATTTTGTTGCAATCTTGGGAGACATGTCAGGCTAATGTAGCCTAATAGTAAGCTTCATCAGAGATTCCAGAGTCTGCATTAAATGGTCATTATCAGTGAGGCCTAAGTACATGTTACATGCCCCAGGGGTTCACCCTGCATGATTAATAGTTCTAGCCAGTCCAAGCTCTGGGAGAAAAGGAAGCACCAAATAAAGCAGATGGTCCTATATTATAATATAGCCCTCTTAATAACATGGATACTTTATTGCTAAAACTGTACACAGTTTGCCATGTGTCCAATCTGATTGGTCATTACTGTGAGTGTGTGTGCTGACCAGGATCTGGGAATTCTCTTATAATATAGTTACCTTCTTCTGTACTCGTAATTGTTAGAACAACTGTACAGATTTCAGTGAAAGTCAACAGATTATTGATGTTATTGCCTTACCTAATCATAAAGTCGGGCTACGATGATATCTATAATAATTCACACATATTAAAACACAGATTAGAAGTCAATTCCATGAAATATGCTGTCAATATTCAGCTCTGATTGTTCAGAACCATTCACAGTTGGGCTACTGCATAATATGTTGGCAAAAGAAAATGTCAATCAATCTAATGTTTTAATTTAGTTGATTAAATAGTTGGTCTTATGGCACCCTGAAAGTCACAATTTCTCCCAGAAGTTAGTACCCCTGCATGATTCGATCCATTGGTACAAGAAATAAAATTAGCTAGTGAACATGTGTAAAATAGGTAATGTAGTTTTTGATGTCAGATCTTCTGCATTGTCCCGTCATGTTTTATTTCACGGTTCAGTTGAGAACTGATTATCTGTTGTATTTATAGCAGACTTTTATATTTCTTTGTTTGCATGTAAATATAGCACTTCCTCAAGGATATGTGTATGTATATTTGTAGAAATTATAACAGAAAAAATAATGATCTGATTTTGATCACATAATTTGAAGATGTTTATTAGTGAGTTTTTTTCCAATCTATTTCTTTACTTCTATGATTCTGCATAGGACTGCTGTTGATGTCTGGACTGATTTCTCTTCGTGTCCATTCTCTATTTATCAGTCCGTATCTACTGTCAGTGTAACAGCCTCTGGTTGTTCCTCTTATGGAAGAAGTTACAGGAGAGCTTTTTACCCCTCAGCCCATAGGGCTGTGGGGTCTTGTCGTTGCCATGTACGTACGTCCGTCCGTCCTAGCGTCCGTCCGTCAACATGTTCTTGTCCGCTGAATATCTGCAGATCTATGAAGTCAGGCCTGACCAAACTTTGGTGAGAGCTTCCTGAATGTTGATGGATGAAATGATTAGATTTTCAGATGGCTATGATGATTTCATGATTTTTAATTTTTGTTTTATTATTTATTGATGGCTCAGCTTTTGCACTGTTATCTATGCCCATCAACATGTTCTTGTCCACTGAATATCTGCAGATCTATGAAGTCAGGCCTGACCAAACTTTGGTGAGAGCTTCCTCAATGTTGACTGATGAAATGATTAGATTTTCAGATGGTTATGATGATTTCATGATTTTTAATTTTTTAATTTATATTTTTTTATTATTTATTGATGGCTTAGCTTTTGCACTGTTATCTATGCCCATCGGGAACCCTTGGTTGCATGTTTCATTGTGAATTTTGAAGGTTCCCTGATACAAGAAAGCCTGGTCCATTCAAGATTCTCATTGAATGAAGGACAACATTTTTCTTTAATTTTGCTGTTAAATCATTCTATTCTACATCATATGATTTATCCTAAAACTTTTGCATGAACCATATTTGTGTCCACACAATTAACTGGTACAACATAATGCTTCAATTTTTGTCACCAAACATGTTACTGTACCTTGGAAATTATTTAAAACGAGTGATAAGGAGAGCCCACTTTTAGCCCGACTCTGGGCAATTTTGAACCAGTTTGCATACCTGGAGCTTATGCCCCCCCCCCCCCCAATAATGATACATGTAAGGGTGGGCCTGTGTCAATCAGTGTGTTTACTTGTTATCACACTTGTGCACTGCATAAGTTGCCACTGATAGAGCTACACTTTCTTGCATGCTGTAATCCCAGCACACCACTCACGTGAAACCGAAGTCTGTTATATACGGTATTCAGGGATTTTTTGCAGGTTCCGATCCCAAACTCCCAGTTTCTTTTCGTTGAAGGTCCAATTTTTTAAAGTGAATTTCGGCGCAAAGAGCCTGTGATCAATCACAAAACAGAGGTTTATTAACATGAAATTCAATACCCAGCTATGCAATCAGATCGATATTGAGGCTCCCAGAAGCTTTTTCTAGGAGTATTTCCTTCAGAAATCCTTTCAAATTGAACAACAACACTTTCGTTTTTTGTTTCATTTGAGTTTTGGGCACCCATATGTTTTCCGAAACTAAATTGGCTCTAGATGCAGCCCTGATCCTACTTGACTAAAACAAAACAGGCTGAGGGGTCCACGCACCTTTTAGGTGCTTGCCTGCAATTCATGTTTTTGTTATGAGGAGAATGCTATAACATAGCCTACATGTAGGTGATTTCAAGTCAGATGTTGAAGCTCTGAATGTTTATGCAAGGAATTGACATCCTGAATCTCTCATGTTATTGAACACTCTTAAGTCTTATCTATTGGCCAGTACTGGCATAAAACAGACAAACTGAGATAGTTGAGACTACATTAAGATATATATGATCAAAAATGTTATCAGGGAACCCCAGGCTATGATCATGTTTTGCAACCAGTATTCTGTCTTTGCAGGCCACAATAGTTCTTACATGTACATGTACTTATGTGCCCATTTCCACCATAAAAAGTTGAAAAAAGCCTGTTCGGGAGAAGCATTTTTCTCAGTGAAGAGATTTTGGCAGCAACATTTGTAGCTCATTTCCTCTCTGTTTTCCACTTTCCATGTCTACCCCATGTAGATTGGTTGACCTGTTAACCTTTTTATTTCCGAAGGATGCTATATTCAGTAGCCTGTTACTACTGATATATGTTGAGGTATGTGTTCTGTGTAGCCATTTAGATCAGTTAAATCTCTAGGAGGGCTCGAGGACATGTGCTAAATATTATCACTGACCCATTTTCCCTCCCTTTTCATTTTGTCCACCCGAATTGTGAACAGAGTGTATTAAAATAAACACACAAAAAATGTTGTTAGGAGGAAATGTTTGTGTACCATATAAAAAAATGGATAATTGGTCCTGGTTGGCTGATCTTAACCAAATACCAGTTGGAGTAGCATTTATTAAACCTTAAGTGGCTGGTCAAACTACAGCCTGAATAAACCCATCCTTAAGATTGAACTTAATAAGCCCTTGTATTGAATACATGGGCGTTAACCATGAAAGCAACCGTATAGGTGTTCTCATTTTCAGTAGAGTTAGATATCTTTATTGTGTCCCAGAGTGAGGAAAATATACAAATTACTGGTGTCATTGAATAGTGTACACTCCCATCATACACCAACCGCTATCTTCTTTTCAATGTGCCAATATACAAACTGATGTACGGGTACTTCCCGATATGATCTGATAAAGCTATCAATTCCCTAAGATCTGCCAAGATTTCAGGATAGGCATACCAGGGCAAAAAAGAAAAAAAAAAGACAACTAGAGCTACACATATGGACCCAATTCATTGCATAACAGATTTCAGAAAATGACTTGGTTAACATGTTATTTTGGCAATCCAAAATGGTAATCAAGCATAAATCTTGAAGTTGTATTTCACACTCTCTTAAACTTGAGTTACAGATTACCCTACTATTTAAAGAAAAGAGAACATCAATGCTATAAATGAATGTTGGCAAGTTTATGTTTGAAATTATGCTAATTATCACTGGTTGAGAATATTCTCCCATAGTAAAACATAGGTGGGAACAAAATTCTACCCAGAAATTTATGTGAGAAGCTACACATAAACAGCAGGTCCCAAAGCCCAGAATATCAATGTAATATACTAACATGTACATGTTGTTAGGAGATGAACACTATTACATGTACATGTATGGTTGAAATGTCTATCAAAAGCAAAGTGAGCAGATTAATTTATTTCATTCATACAAGGCTTTCGAAGCTGAGAAAAAAATAGTGCTGAATATGGGTATTGCCTCATTACCCAGGGCTTCTATTTCTTGTCAAATTGAGACTTGCTGTTACCATGGTTACACATGATCAATTGAGTTACTACCCGTTTCCAGGCTGTCGAAAGGCCCTTCTCTGTAACAGCATACAAAGTGTTACCTTTGTGAAGTGGGGAATGGACCTAATAGAGTTAACTCCAGAGGATACCATTGGGAAATCCAAGCAGGCAGTTCTCGACAGCACATGCATGACTGATGTTCTAATCATTTAACCTTCAACACATCCTATGTTTTTGCTTACATCATAACAGTAGGCTTACATGTATATATACAGTACCAGCAGGTATTGCATATATTCATAAAAACGGTTCACAAGTCTAATGGCTCCACGTGGCTTCCAGGGATTGATCTGGGGTGTCGTTTTGCACACCCCAGGTCATGGGATTGACCTGGATGTCACTATGCACACCCCAGGTCGTGGAATTGACCTGGATGTCGCTATGCACACCCCAGGTCATGAGATTGACCTGGATGTCGCTATGCACACCCCAGGTCATGGGATTGACCTGGATGTCGCTATGCACACCCCAGGTCGTGGGATTGACCTGGATGTCGCTATGCACACCCCAGGTCATGGGATTGACCTGGATGTCGCTATGCACACCCCAGGTCGTGGGATTGACCTGGATGTCGCTATGCACACCCCAGGTCATGGGATTGACCTGGATGTCGCTATGCACACCCCAGGACAATGGTCATGGGATTGCCCTGGATGTCACTACGCACACCCCAGGTCGTGGGATTGACCTGGATGTCGCTATGCACACCCCAGGTCATGGGATTGACCTGGATGTCGCTATGCACACCCCAGGACAATGGTCATGGGATTGCCCTGGATGTCACTACGCACACCCCAGGTCATGGGATTGACCTGGATGTCGCTATGCACACCCCAGGTCATGGGATTGACCTGGATGTCGCTATGCACACCCCAGGTCATGGGATTGACCTGGATGTCGCTATGCACACCCCAGGTCATGGGATTGCCCTGGATGTCACTATGCACACCCCAGGTCATGGGATTGACCTGGATGTCGCTATGCACACCCCAGGTCATGGGATTGACCTGGATGTCGCTATGCACACCCCAGGTCGTGGGATTGACCTGGATGTCACTACGCACACCCCAGGTCGTGGGATTGACCTGGATGTCGCTATGCACACCCCAGGTCATGGGATTGACCTGGATGTCGCTATGCACACCCCAGGACAATGGTCATGGGATTGCCCTGGATGTCACTACGCACACCCCAGGTCATCGAAAGAAGAATCTCCGCTTGCTCCTCAGACA
The DNA here is from genome assembly GCA_036873755.1 of Hanleya hanleyi. NCBI lineage: Eukaryota > Metazoa > Mollusca > Polyplacophora > Lepidopleurida > Hanleyidae > Hanleya > Hanleya hanleyi. Next base: position 23,746 of record JAVTVY010055474.1, read on the forward strand.
GATTGTCGTAAGAGGCGATTAACCGGGGCACCCATGTGGTTTTCGGGTGTAAAAAGGAATTGGATCCAACTGTGAAATAGTCCCAAATGTTATGATATGAATGAAATATTGCTGAAAGCGACATTAATTAAATCATTTTCACTCACTCACTCCTTGTGGTCATGACCTCACATTATGAATTTGTATTACATTTACATGTACAATAGGCCGACCATGCGTAAGTGTTTCCTCATAAATATAACTAAGTGATTTTGGATGCTGTTTTCAAACACCCCATTGATACTGCTCGTCGCTCTCAAAAAAGGGGCAGCAAAGGTCTGAAAGTGGGGAATTGATCATAGGAATGGCACGGATTGTTAATCTCTCCAGAAATGGTTCCTTTGAAATAAGCAAGTTGATGAAATATGATTCATTTTATAACTCCGCTTGTTTACTAAAGGAAGATCCACAATTCAGAATGAGTGACATGTAATTTTTGAATTGTCTTATTATATGTATATGACGAGTCATTCAATAAAATACTATGGAGAAGGATGATATCACTGAAACAGCTGAAGATAATATATCTAAATATTGTGATTTCTACTGATGAATTTAAAGGGAACGTAAACTCTGCGGTAAAACACCGCGGGAATTATACAACAATCCCGATAGATTTAAAAAATCGTGACAAATATTTTTTCTCATTTTTTTCCAATGAATGAGACAGACGCAAACATAGAAAATACCGTGATTTGGAATTTCTTGGGGGCGCCGCCATGTTTGTTTTGGGCAGGATTTTTATCTAATGGGAAAGCGTAAAATTCAGTTGTGCCGATAATCTCCTACGTCATCGGACATTCTCTGTGTCGAGATAACATGGCCGAATATGGTCGTTTTCATGCACTCATCCGTTCCCTGACTAACAGAGGCAATGTTATCGATTAGCTTTGATGTAGAATACAGCCTGATTCTAACAGATATTCTACGATGCTGGGCTGCTCTGCATTTGGCTGTCACAATGTACCAGGTAATCCCGACACGTCGCACTGTCATCCTCGTTCATGTTTGTAAGCTACGGTCTCGAATACTGCACCTCTGCAAATTGACGCGTTTTTACCTCCAGAGGCAGAAGAACTAGTGTCCACTGACGTCACGATTCTTCGAACATGGAGGCCTCTATGTTCGTCCAGTGTAACGAAGTTAAGACGTTTAGTACTGCTTTGAAAAATTGTAAAAAAATATCTGATAAACGATTTGGATTCTATGAGGAAAAAGCTTTAACTGGCCTTGCAAGTTTCACCAGAGTTTACGTTCCCTTTAACATAATGTTATCCAAAGAATGATAAAGACTGCATGTTAAATTCTATAACTTACTCTGAACATTGTGATTACTGTGTATTAAGATTATGATACTAATGTATTCACATTGGAAAATAAGTCAGAACTGTTCACTACTTGATCATTCCTGAAGATGGTGTAAACATAAAGTGAAATATAGAATCAAACCTGCAGTGTTCACATGTATCTTTCTTTGGAGTCATAACATTAGTTAATACATGTACATGTGTATATATAATTGGACAGTTTGTACAGTTTGTATCATCACCCCTACATGTACCATTCCCAAGAGATGATATTCTGCGGGGGTATTGTCTCTTATTTGCTACAATTGCTGAAGCCAGTGAAGCCTGGAATTATGGTAACTAGAAATTGATACAGTTCTGCACATTTGTGGATATCAATGATTCCCTGCTGTAGTATTCTCTGACTGACAATCTCAAATATAGTGTAATGGATGTTTACAAAGCTTTTGAAGCTCATATCCATATATATGTTTTAATATTTTTTCATTTATTTTTGTGTAAATTTAGGTGTGGATTAGGTGTTTAGGGAAAAGAAACAAAAAAGCTTATTGCGTAACTCAATTTAGTATTTTGACAGTAATTTATTCTAGCACATGGTGGTACAGTGTAACTTGTTACCATCGTTCCCCTGGGTGTACATATTGAATTCACATCATCGCTGATGCAGCACTCATTACTGCATTATACAATACATGTATATGCACATAATCTATGCATATAATGTGTAGTTGTCCATTCAACATTGTGTGTTATATGGACTGCAACAGACATTTGACTCCACAAAACAGTTCGTACATGTATATGATATTTCTTTTCATACAAAAGTTGGCACCAGTGGCTACCATTTGACACCTCAAATATATGTAAAGCCCGGCGCACACGAGAGATATCAGCTGAGCTAACGGCCTCAATTGCCTGTCAGCTCAGCGGCTACCTCTCTTGTTGTTTCAGCGCACACGGTGAGCAAAAGTTTCAAGAAATTGATTTCAGTTCCCGCATAACGTCTTCTTCAAGTCCATTTTGAAGAGTCGAGCGTATGAATCGAGTGAAAATAACATGCGATTCATTGGCCGGTCCGGTAAACCTGCTGAGCTGTTGGCTTGCGTTCGCCGCACACGCTGAGGATTTGGCCTCGCGAGGCGAAATTATCAAACAAGTTTGATATTTTTCCTCCGGCCTCGCGAGGCCAAAAACTCACCAAAAACTGCCCGCACACGAGAGCTAGCCCCTGAGCTGACCGGCAATTGAGGCCGTCAGCTCAGCTGATAGCTCTCGTGTGCGCCGGGCTTAACAGTTTACTGTCTCCACCGTTCATTCTGTGTTTGGTCCATTCCCGTTATCCTAGGTAAAGTTTATAATCATCCGGGCCATCCTTAAAAATAAGTTTGTTGCGCGTAACCCGACCGACTGTCCAAAAATCCGCCGACTGGAAACTTTTTTCGCCGATTTTCCGACCGGTCATCTTTTTATTTTATTTTGCAATGTCAGAATTATCTCCCCTATCTCCTCGTGTAAACGTATGTAAAACGTTCGCCTAGCAAAAGCAAGCAGGATTTCACTCTCCAGTAGTCGCGATGTGAGCTTATGTCGCACGTTTTGAAGGCATATCCTCCATGGCCCAGTCCGTAGGGGAATGCAGTTTTCGTCGACCACGTGTATATGGCGGGAAGTTCCCCCTTCTGTTTTGTGTTTGGGTTTGGACGAGAGGACAATAAACACATCGAGAGGCAACAGCAACACAGGATGGGAAAAATATTTCAAAACGGTTGGTTATTAAAACCTGCCATAAAGAGCTCTGTCGCGAATCGACTTGGAACGTAGACATGTTTAGGACTGTCAGTGTCACCATGCACCACGTGGGTCCGTACACCGACAGATTCTGAGACTGACGATGTTACAACAACAACGATGTTTGGATTTCTACTTTTATCCGAGAAGACTTCAGTGTGCCTAAATGCAGAAAATCTATACTGCTTTGTTGTTTAACGGAAACTTTATAACCCTCTATGTCGATGAAGCCATGGATATAGTGTCGGTGGCTTCAGCGGTCTTGACAAATTAGATGGTGCCGTCAGCTTAATTTTGACGTTCCGATGTCGGCATCAAATACGCTTGTCAGAATTCCACCTCGGACTAAATTCCACGAAAAGACACAGGTTAGAAACTTAGTATTTGCCTCATTGTTGTCAGTAAATTAAATTACGATGTATTTCTAATCTGAATAAAGGAAGTACCTAAGTATTCAATAAAAGCACACCATAAATTTGCGACGAGGAAGGGCAGTAATGATGTTAATGATTAATTTGAGGTAATTTTCTCAACTCCAAATGGTATAATGAACAACCTTCTGTATAACACTGAGAGGATTTTTTTCTTTCCTGTCACAATTTTGGCAAAAGTTTGTGTGGTAGTGGTATATATTTTTTTTTTTTTGACCAGCTAGTCACTAGTCATTGTCAAGAATGTTTTCAAGGATGTCGATGTCTTCTAAGAAATAAAACAGGTACACAAGCCTGAATTTAAGAATATCTTGCTTTATACCTTGAAGATAACTAGTTTTCTATACTGAAATAATTTTGCTGCCAGACAAAAAGAATATTTCAAATGACCTGCTTAGTATCTGAACTAAATCACACTAACCTCTTTCAGCCTCCCCAAAAGGAAAACCTGATCTAAAAAAAAAAAAAAAATTACCTACCTACCGACCCAACTTCCTGAGGTAGGGTCAGGTTACAGCCAACAAACATATTTTTAAGGATGGCCCCAGCAGGCACATGTATAATTTAGCTGAATTGTGTTGGAGATAAATGTAGATTGTCAGGACTATTTGATGACCATGTTCTGCTGGGCATCCTGTTATAATCACATAAGCTATAGTGAAACATGTATTTTTCACCTCTTGCTTTCCTCCCTAAAATAATGTTATTTTGTTTTCTGGTGTTTTTGTACAAAACGTCATGCTAGCACATGTGACAATATTATCTTTAGGGAGAAAAAATTAAAACAAAACTGAAGTAACAATAAATGTTACCACTTCGGCCTATAAGTATATGGGTATTCCACTGCTACATGCCTAGGTTGATTATTGGCTGATGTTAGAGCAGTTGTGTTCATGTTAATGTCGATCATAGACAGTAATAAGGACGAATAGACCGTAATATTACTATTGTCAGTTACAGTGGTTGTTAGAACACATGTAGCCAGACTAAAGTGATGGAACTGAAGGAGGGTGCCAGTAGCTGTTAAACATTAACTTCTTGACACCTCCACTGGTGACTGACTTAACCCTCACATATATATCCCTTCTGACAAAACAAATCTTCTTATGTGTACACTTACAACATCAACCAGATGTCTATGGGGTCTTGGTTAACCAATCTCTGTTGCATATTTGTCTTCTCTGATGGAAAATTGCTTGAAGGCTTTCTGGTCAACCAAGTGGCAAGCCGGTTAATTTGGTCATTTGTCTGTATCAGCACTTTTTGAAATTTCCAAGCTAGTTAACCTCTCATGTGACACAAAATATGATTCAGTGGATCACTAAAATGGCTTAATCATCACTGATAACCCAGCAACATGTCTATTGCATGTATTCTTTACTACAGCAGCAGGAGTTCTCTATGTGAGAATATATAAGTGCCAATAGTCTTGCAACTTTTAGCCAGTTTGATGGTATGCATTTCAAAAAATAAAAAATAATCTATTTCAGAATAACTCTGTATATTTCCATTAATTTTCTTCCTAAGTTGTGGAACAGTTTCCAGCTGGCAAGGATAAACCTGATACCTTTGGAGATAACACCTCCAAACCTCTGCTATTGGAAACCTTCAAATTAGTCAGCAGAATGTGTATGTACATGTAGTGCCTAGCTGCTTCTGTTATACTGTTGTGTTTATTCCAGACAAGACCCAGAATACCCATCTGGTAGCCAGTGTAGGAGGGCCTACTTTGAAAATATTGAAACTGCTACAGAATAGTTTTGCATGCAAGATATAACATTGTTACTGTGGAACTGGTGGAGAGGTGCAGTGTACAGTTCGGGGTCAATACTCAGACTGCATGCAAGAGAGGAGCAAATTGCTGGTAGTTAGCCTAGCATGTATACAACACAGATGGTCATACTGATATATGGAGCAGTGAAGTATGGCCAATAAATCCTCCTAAAACAACATTTTTGTGGTATTACTCATCACAGTGGTCAATATCTGGTCTCTCCCGCCCCTAGGTTCTTATCTCCCTTTGCTCAGATTTACTATGTTTTAAACAGTACCATATGATATAGGTAAACAATTGTGGAAAGCACCTGGTGGTGTATTATGGGGGCCTCTATGGATGAATCACCATTTCAGGATGGATTCTGGAGGAAGCCATTCATCTGGGTTAGGTTTTGAATGTCTCCAGCTACCTGAAGGTTTATGGAAACCCCCATGCCAATGC
>JAVTVY010055475.1:0-29268 GCA_036873755.1 Hanleya hanleyi
ATGCATATATGTAGTCACTTTCCCCATCCAAATCCGTTATTTGAAAATCGGACAACTTTGATTGGTCAATGGCGGCCATTTTATTTAACAGAGCAAATTTTAGAATAGAAATCTGAGAGACCGCGATCCATCAACCCCGTATGCTAAGTTTTGAGTCAATCGGCCCAGCGGGTTCAGAGAGGAAGATCTTGGAAGGTTTAGGGCAAATCCAAGATGGCCGCCAAAGCATCTGACCAATCGGCTTCTTATTTGGGTATTCATTAGAACTAATGGGCTCAACCACCACGAATCCACTATATTCAGCATCAGCGTGTCCATTAACATACATATAGTCACTTCCGCTATCGAAATCTGTTACATGAAAATCCCATAATTGACAAATTTCGGCGAATTACGATGGAGAATAGCGGGAAAACTATTGAAGATAGGTGGAAACGGTTGAAATATTTCCGATAGAGCTGCTCCTGGACAATATAATGCAACAAACTGCAAGGCTGTACCACCTATAGTTTCCGAGTTATAGCCCTTACAACCTGTGTTCAGTTTCTGACAAAATTCAAGATGGCGGCCAAACCACGTGACCGAGGAGCAAAATTTTTGCATATTCGCGATCGCCATATCACAATGCATATATGTAACCACTTTCCCCGTCCAAATGCGTCATTTGTAAAACCGACAACTTTGATTGGTCAATGGCGACCATTTTGTTTTACGGAGCAAATTTACAAATAGTAATCTGAGAACTCCTGAACTCATCAGACTTCAGTTCAGCGCTCAAAGTGAACGGACGTGTTTTTTGTGTTCTACCAAACCAGCCCAGCTTTCCCAGCCTTTGTGTTCCTCGGCGGTCTTTGTTCCCCGGGCTTTACAGGATTACCTATACTACAACAACAAACAGCGGGAGAAACCAGCCAGCCAGAGCTAAGTTTTGAATTGAATTCTTGCACCTATACTAATATTTCCTATCACTAAATTCACTCCTTACCAAATAACAACTAGTCCTGATCTAAACAAAAACAAATCAAACAATGGAAGCCACTCAATCCACCGTAAAAACACCTAAAAGGAAGCTCTCAGAAATCAACACTGAAAAATCCCCACCCACCAAAAAACAACGATCCCTACCCGAAAGGCCTAGTAGTCTAGCAAATTTTATTGCCATCATCCATAGTTTAACCCAACTGAGAGCATGTAAATTCCCAAAGGCCAAGGTAGCAAACGATCTCAAAAAATGTGCTGGTGACGTACATCAAATCTTTGAACTGCCGGGTGGTGATCTGAAAGTCCACTGCAAATCACAAACTCAGTACGAGAAATTACTACGTTTAGACCTGCTAGCAGATAAACCTGTCTCGGTAAAACAATTCATACAGCGTAGAGAGCAATGCAACGGAGTAATTTATGGAATTGACCTCAGTATCAAACTAGAAGACATTCTCCCCACCCTCTCAAAACAAAACGTCGTATATGCCAAAAGAATGCAAAAGAACAAACAGGAAACGACAAGCATTATGCTAGTATTCAAAGGATCAAAATTACCGGAAACTGTCCGGCTATGGCTTCGTAACATTATAGTTAAACCTTTTTTTGACACACCAAAACGATGCCATAACTGTCAGAAATATGGTGGTCATATAGCTAGATTTTGTAAATCCCAAGTTGTATGTGCGAAATGCTCTGGAAATCATAATTACGAAGAATGTACTGAAACGAAAGTAACATGTGTAAACTGCAAAGGCAACCATTCAGCGGCCTACAAAGGCTGTATAGCTTTCAAAGAGGCAAAAGAGTTGAATTTACTAAAGCAGACAAAGGGATTTCTTACGCAGAAGCTGTAAAAGAAACCAGAATGAATAGAAAAATCAGTCTACAAATGACCACCGCTCTATGCAAAGCAAAGGCAACTGAGACAATAGTCACAGCCGTGAACACAAACTCAGGTGATACAATGGAGACTGAAAACAATGAACAAGAAACAGAGACAAAGAACCTAACCAAGCTAGACCTGCTGGGCTTTATCAACATTGTGTTGAACTCAGTTATTAACCCCCTGCAACCCAAGCTTAATAAGACCGACATGATAGTGAAAATTGCGCGGGACTTCCTTAATTGGGAGTTCAGCTCCGATGAAATCATTAACTGGGGGAAAAATCCGAAATACGATAAGAAAACATCCACACCCAAAGAAAAGTCTATCCCGGCCCTCAACATAACAACATAAGATAATCCACTTGCGAATGCATCAGTCTCCAAATTAGGGATATAACTAACACAAAATTCAATAAAAATCAATTATCAATACTCCAATGGAATGCCCGAAGCATCGGGGAAAACGGGGACAATCTTAAAGTCTTAGTAAATGAAATCAACCCAGATATAATTTGTGTTCAGGAAACATTTCTGAAGCCAGGAAAAAATAAATTTACAATAAACGGATATAAGTCGTATAGATCAGACAGACTTACAGGTGCACTAGGGGAAAACCTGATATTAATAAAAGAGGATCTGATTCACATCGAACTAGATAAAAGCCTTACCAGTGACGATCTCGAATGGCACGCTATTCAGGTCTTCTTCAATAACAAACCTATTAACATCATTAATTTATATGCCCCAGGAAGTCTAAAGAAAATCTCCCCAAAAGAACTGGACAACATCACAAAGAAATTTAACTCCCCTATCATCATATGCGGTGATTACAACAGTCATGTTGGACGACAATTGCATCAAGGCAGACGAAAAAGGCAAAGTAGTGGAAAAATGGCTTGACCAAAACAACCTATGCTATTTAAATAATGGCCACGGGACGCGAATAAACATGAACACCGGTAAACTATCTGCAATTGACTTAACTATTGTCTCCCCTGATTTAGCTGTTAAATCCGAATGGGAAGTGATTCCTGACACGCTTGACAGCGACCACTTCGCCATTCTGACGAAAATTAGTATAAAACCGGACGCTGAAAGGACAGACGCCCCTCCAAAATTTCAGTACTTCAAAGCCGACTGGAAAAGCTTCCAGAAAGACTGTCAATGCCTAAATCATGACGAGATATTCAATTCCGATCCAGAAATGTTCAATGAAAACATTACAAATTCACTACTAAACATAGCACAAAAATATATTCCGATATCACAACAGCGCCACAACAAAAACCCGGTACCCTGGTGGAACCCAGAGTGTGCAAAGAATATTGCGGCCAAAAAGAAGGCACTTAGAAAATTCAAAAAAAGTAGGCTCCAAAGTGATCACGCGAATTACAAGGAACTCAAAATCATAGCTGAAAAAAGTGTCAAAGAAGCTAAATCAAAATGCTGGGAAGACTTTTGCAACACTATAGATACCAAAACCAATTCAAAAAAAGTATGGAACAAAATAAAAAATATACAAGGAAAGTTAACGAACACAGTTCCTGTACTGAACAAAACTAAAAAAACGAACAAAGAAAAGGCAGAACACCTCGCCGAATCTTTCGCTTCAAACAGTAGCGATAGCAACCTGAAACCAGAATTCAGAAAAATTAAGGAAGAAACAACGATAGAAAACGATTTGGACGATCATTTAGAAAACTATCTCAATGCAGACTTCAATATTAATGAATACCGCAAAGCTATACACTGTAAAAAAGAGAGCTCACCTGGTGAAGACAAACTAGGATACACGATCCTTAAACACCTACCAAATAAAACACAAAAACTAATTTTGAAACTAATTAATGTCAGCTGGCAGACCAAACAACTTCCAAGTAAATGGAAAACATCTATCGTTATCCCAATCCCTAAACCAGGTAAAGATCCATCAGACAGCAACTCTTACCGCCCAATTTCTCTCACTTCAAATCTATGCAAAATAATGGAAACTATGGTAAAGAATAGACTGGAATTTCATATGGAAAACAACAACTTATTAAACAAAACCCAAAGCGGCTTTCGTAAGAACAGAAGTACATTAGACCATATAACCAGATTACAACACTCGATAAAAAAGGGGAAAGCCAAACATCAGTACACACTAGGTATCTTCCTAGACATAGAAAAAGCATTTGACCTTGTATGGCAGGACGGCATAATTATTCAATTAAGCAAACTTGGGATTAAGGGAAGAATGCAACACTGGATAAAAAAACTTCCTAAACAATAGAAATTTTAAAGTTCGCATAGGAAATACCCTATCCACCGACCATGAATTAGACAACGGTACCCCTCAGGGAAGCGTCATAAGCCCTACCCTTTTCAACATCCTCATCAATGGCTTAGCCAATGAAATTGACACGAAACATCCGGAAGTAGAACAGTCTCTATTTGCTGACGATTCTGCCCTCTGGAAAACCGCACGCTCCATAAAAAAATTGACAGGTATAATGCAAAATACACTAGATACAATTAGCGGCTGGGCCGATAAATGGGGCTTCAAATTTTCCGCCCTAAAAACAACGGGCATTATATTTTCAAACAATAAACACATTGACGTTAAACTAACACTAGGAGGTCAGAAAATTGAATTCAGAAATAGTGTTAAATACCTAGGTATGATCTTTGACAGAAAACTCACATGGAAAGACCACATCGACCAACTAGTCCTCCGCTGCAATAAAGACTTGAACCTCATGAGGTGTGTGTCTGGGACAAACTGGGGAGCGAGTAAATATAGTCTGATAAAATTATATCAAACCTTAATCAGGTCAAAAATAGATTATGGGTCCATCGCCTACCAATCAGCATGTAAGACACAACTAAAAAGAATAGACAGCATCCAATATTCTGCTCTAAAAATAGCTACTGGAGCCTTCAAGGGAACCGCCTTATGTAGTCTTCAAATAGAAACCAATGAGAAACCCTTACATTTAAGAGGAGAGGAACTGTCCCTGAAATATGCAGGAAAAACTAGAGCTAAGGGCGAAAATCACCCATGCCACAAAATTTTTGAAGATAAAAGTGAATATGAATATTTAAAGAAAAACTGGGAAAAAGACTCCGCCCCCCCCTCGGCTACACCGTAAATAACCTATTCCAAGAGCATGAAATACCCATCGCGCACATCTGCGACACAGACAAGATCACTAGACCACCCTGGGAATTAGAGTCGCCCCACGTGGACACTAGTATTCACGACTACCTCACAAAGAAGGACAACCCAGACTTTATAAGAGCCACCACCCTCGAATATATCAACCAAAACTGGAAAAATTACTTAAAAATCTATACAGACGGATCGAAAAACACAAGTAATAACACAGGATCAGCTTTTGTTATACCTGAGCTCAACATACAAAATGGTTTCAAACTTCCAGATAATATGTCTGTGTACACTAGCGAACTGATTGCTATAATAAAGGCTCTCGAATGGATCATCGAGCACAAACCAATCCGTGCGGTGATACTCAGTGACTCCCTTAGTGGACTCACATCCATCCAAAATTCTATATCTGACAGTAGACCTGATCTCATACACAAAATAGAATGTATATGTACACAAATACACAACGAGGGTATAGACGCCATTTTAGCATGGGTACCCGCGCATGTCAACATCAGAGGTAACGAAGCAGCCGACAAAACTGCCAAAGACAGTCTTGCTAAAACTACACACGATGTGCCAATAGGATTAGGATATAAAGAACTCAACACTATCATTAGACGCAAAATAGATAGCAAGTGGCAAAAGGAATGGAACGAAGAAGAACGTGGACGGTGGTTACATAAGATCCTTGATGGAGAGAAAAGACAAGCCCAGGGATTCCAGTTAGACAATAAACGTGATGACCGCATAATCACCAGATTAAGACTAGGCAAAACCGGACTTAAATCACATCTGTCCATGCTTCTGAAAAACACCTCACCACTCTGTACCGCATGCAACAATGTAGAAGAAACAATAGAACACGTGCTACTTGAATGCCCAATCCACAGCCAACAACGTGTGGCACTTAGAAACGAATTAAAAAAATTCAACACTCCCTTAACATTACCAGCGTGATTAAACCCTAAGCCCACCATTAGAAATCAGGTATTCAAGTCCTTAATAAATTTTATCAAAACTGCTGGTTATTACTCCAGTATATAATACTACCGCCGTACATGCGCTGTCAGCAATTTTTTTTTTTTTTTTTTTTTTCTTTCCACATAATCAACTACTAGTACACCAAATACTATGACACGATTTGATAGAGGCCAAATCATTCTTCAGACTTCAACAAATGGTATGGTTGCAGCGGAGTTACCTTGATACTGAGGGCCGTGTGCACCATAGCCATACAAAACATTATGGCCATAATAAACTATCCATACATAATATCCGGCCAAAATGTCACAGACACATTTTGAAATAAAATAGGCATGGCAACAACGGAGTTACCTTGATACTGAGGGCCGTTTGTTCCACTGTCCTACAAAACAAACGATGGCCAAATCTAATTGAATTCATGACAACATTAGCACGGCCAAATCGCATATAGCGAGCAGTATTCGGCATAAAATATAGGAAATGGTGATGGCGGAGTTACCTTGATACTGAGGGCTGACTATCTCATTGTCCTACAAATTCTTTATGGCCATCAAACGATAATGCATACAGAAATAATACAGAGCCGTTTATTTGTGTATTCACCTAGTACTGAATCTATCGAAATGTTTAGTTATTTATTCATTTGTTTATCTATTTACTCACGTAAGTATATATTGGTATTCATATTATGTGACTGACGGTCGGGGCGTGCCTGTTGTTGGGAGGAAGATATATAAAATTATTGCATCGAAAAACATTAGAAAACAAGAATGACTACAAGCCTTCTATTTCATATGATACAGGCACACCGAAGACCACAGACGAGTTGGACAAGACCTGAAACAGAAGACGGAAGACGATCACAGGAATACCAACAGCGCCTTGAGTGACAACGCCGCATAGCAAGAACACCCAGAATCAGAATACTCGACCCTAGACCACACCGACACGCTACTCCATAGATGACCCCGAACTGACGCCTTAATACAGAATATGATCCTTTGACTTTCACGCAATATAGGACGTAGACCTGCCGCCCTGTGCCCCGATACACACTCCAAGCAATTGTTACAGGCACAGATTTCTGGAAGAACCCACCCTGTTCCCAAGGGCGTCGTTAGTGAAGCCGATCCGAAAAATCCTGAAGACGCCCTTGGTTCTCCCAGTTTTTTCTGGACGGCTTTGTGCGTACAAAGGGGTACCAAGACAAAGGAATCATACACGCGATTACAGAGAACTCATATTTACCAGTATAACTTAACCAAAAACCAAAAAGAGACTTACGAACTTGTACATATAGCGATTCTTATTTACTTCTATTTATATCTCCTACTAATCTCTCATTGTTATTTATTACTTATCTATTTATTTATTTATTTATATATTTAGCGCTGGAAAAGATATTCAATAAACAAAGTAATGTACCGCGAAATTCGAATAAAACATTGAGTTGATGGGCCGCGAAATCCGAATGGGAAGCGGCCCTTAAACTACAATTTCAATCAATCAAACCAGATCCATAGATTATGTGTACCAAGTTTCAAGTCAATCGGTTCAGTGGTTCCAGAGGAGAAGATCTTGAAAAGTTTTAGAGTAAATCCAAGATGGCCGCCAAAGCATCTGATCAATCAGCTTCTTCTTTTCATATGCATTAGATCTCACTTTTTCCAACCTCTATGCGAAGTTTCGACTGCATCGGTTAAACGGCGGCCAGGATACTAAAGACACAAAAATCCGGCGGAATCATAATAATACCAATCATAAGAGGTTTGCATGCCTCTGGCTTGCAACCCTAATTATCGTCGGATACCGCAATATTTCAGCTCTATAGCAACTTTATCTATTGGAGGACGACTTCTATTGAAGCTCCCGGATATCATTCAGTTGGATTTCGACGCACAGGATGAAATGGTGGACAAGGGAGAATAGGTGCTTTTACGTATATGGGGCGACTGAGTTATCGCTGAGACTTATAGGCATGCGCGCGGAAGATGATTGGTAATCAGTCCATGAAACACCGACAATGTGAAAATGCATTGCCGATATCACCAACTGGATCGCCACGTTCACGTCAGTTGCACGTGATATAGCAAAAGTGTGAGCAAAAGACATTACAACCGGACCAGCATCGTCCGCTATTTATGCCAATATATCCGATACAGCAGCGGAAACTGAACGGTACTACAAAGTACTAAAACTACTTTTAGTACTAAAACAGATTAATCGAGAGCAATTTACTTGGAAAATAAATGCCACAGCTTTTTTGAGGATAGATGGGATCCTCTGGCGTTCTATACATTTTGGTAATTGTCTGATATAAATAGATTGTGATATGCTGATATACATTACAACGAGTCGGGTACACAAATTATCGCAACGGGAAGAGTTTCTTGTCTTGGTGTGTGTGAGTGTGAGTGTTAGTGTTAGTCTTTCTTTTTCCGAAGCCACGCTCTGTACATATGATAGTGTATTTATGTATATATGTGTGGATATAAAACTAAACTCTGGATGTAACTGGGAAAATCGTAACTATATACCTTGGGGGGATAGTATGTACCAAGTATGGAAAAGAAAAGCTACAGAACTCTAACCCCCATAATAATTGTAAAAAATATTGTAAAATCGTGGTTGAAAACCTTAAAATAAATGTACAGTGGTAAAACCACACTGAAAAAAAACTAAGATTATAGAGAAATAAACTTCAGATGACGAGAAAGACGTAGCCTACTTGAAAATCTTCTAAATGAAGAAAAAACTATATTACGAAACTATATACCAGAACCGAACAGACAGATACAGGCGCCTTGTAAAATCACAAGAAATAAAAGTAAAAGCATTGAAGGCTTCTCACCAGAATTTTCAAAAATGATTTTGAGACAGTTCGACGATCAATAAATTACATACATAGTCAATAGTCTACATACAATGGAGATTTATATATAACACAAGAATACGGTGCAACAACCTGTCTATTACCGGAGTATTTGCTTATGCTGTTATATTAATTAGGTCTCAGGATTATGGGCTCGAAACTTCTTTGATGGACGACGGCTGAATATTGAATATGTTGAGCGTAGGAGCATATTTAGGCTGAAGATCAGAAAAATGATTTAAGTTTAGCTGGGATGGCAGAAAGCGCCAAACGTAGAGAACAATTATTTCTGCATTTAACCCAGCCTATTTTGTTTAATCTTGTCATTTGTTGCATTAATCGCTGCAGTAGCTTGCCTATTGGCATCTTCACAGGGGCTTCTAAAGATTCCAGCGTTGATCGCTATGAAGCTATTGTAGGGTGCAGTCCACGCTAAATTATGTGCGACTGAAAAGAGGCATGGTTTTTTATCTTCGGTCATAAATAGTTGCAAAACCTTCAACACAAACCTCGTTTGAGTATATATTTTCTGAATGGGCATACTCGCACTATCATTTTTGGAGGCAAGTGAGCTAAGGAAATTGTAAAAGAAAGACGCCCAATCCTCAAACTTCAACTTATAGAAATAAATTTTTATAATGTATGACAATGTGTCAAATTCGACGCACCATCCAGAGGAAAATGGACAGAATGATTTTCTTGTCATCTATGTTAAACTGATGGACCAGCAATTCTTATATGCCCGTTTGGAGCACTGGTACCGTCCATCTTGATGGCACTATAGGTCTCACTTCGCAGTTTCGTATTATTTGTTAGTGGGATCCCCCAGAACAATGCATGATGGGGGACTTCGCCTGCTGATGTTAATTGTAAGTTTGGGAGTTTGTTTTCTTTTTAGACTTTTTTTTATGAAGAATACACTTCAAAGTTTAATTGCTAATAAAAAGCTGTAAAATTATGTAATTTTTCTTCAATATGGCGAGAAAGACAATATCAGGGAATGTAACTCTGGGAACCCTCGCAGATGGGCTGTTTTCAAAAATTTTATCAATCGGTGTAAATGACGATGAAAACGAGCTGACGATGACCTATACAAACAGTATTTTTTTAATCTTTCAGACATGTTTGGGGTAGGGGTGGTTTGTCAATAAATTTTAGATCCAGTTTCCTACATAACTTTAATAAGTCGGGCCTCTTCATACACCATTTTGTAGCTGCAATTCTTAGAAGTTTTTCCTATATACTTATCGATAATCACATCAATCTTTATTATGACTAGAGGGGAGTTGTGATAGTTTAACACTGCCATTTGAGGGCCTCGCACGAAAACAGTTTTCCGCACCCTATAGATATCACTCAGCAATGTGAAGAAGAATTATCCTGCGGTAATCGTTAAGGATAGCTGGTCCCTTAGAGGCAGTTGCACCCCCGTGACAATTTGTCGTCTGTATCAATAAATATACAAGATAACCATAATAAACTATATATTTTATGAAAGCGTACATCGTAGGGATTCCAAATATATGATTTGTATAACCGACGCTGCTACTGTGTAGAAAATATTCCAATTTTAAAAAATTAAAATGAAAACAATCGCGTCCATTTTTCAATTGAAATTTCATGAAAACTGTTGGTCTTGTTTCAACTTTGATGGTATACCTTGATAGGAGACAATTCGAACTAGTAAACTTTATCTCATTTTTTTAAATTTTTGCCTGGTTTTGTTTTTACAGCTATTTTACTAAAATAAATTGAAAAAACTGTACTATTTTACGGTCGTTCGTCTTAAAAGTTGAATAATTAAAAAACTAATCCCAACTTACAAAAAGTGAGATAAGGTGTACTAGATCACATTATAAGTAACAAGCATGCCAAATTTCAAAAGCGTAGCATGGATACTTTTCGAGAAATAAATGTTTAAATCTCAGATTTTGTACAAAAATGAAAGGCTAGAAATCGGGCAAAATGTGTCCAGCTATACATCTGATGAATTAATCCAAATTTTTTGCTTGAATTCTATTGTCAAATACATTTTTAATCTGTCTAATGGGACCTACTCGAATTCCTGTTTATTCTGGATAACTATTACACTAAGTTTTTTCATCAAGGCGGTTTAAAGTCCAATTTGAACTTTAAAAACTTGCTAAAACTTGATCAGCTGAGAATTGTTCACACCCGTGTAGACCACTTCACGGGGGGTGTCTGAGTGAAGTGTCACTGTTATAATTAGAAACAAAAATACGGATGTTTGCATGGTTTTGATCAGAAGGGGGTAGATTAATGTAAATAAGTAGGACTAATAGATAATTAGCTTACCATAATACTGCAGAAATGAGTTTTGAAAAGGGAAATTTAACAGACAAAAATAATAGTAGCCAAGCCCAAGCTAAGGCAATCTGTTTAATTGTTCCAGTGCCTCGGAAACAAAACTTTTAATCCTAATATTGAAGCACTTCTATTTATAATTTTGATTTCATTTTTTCACCAAATGTTACAGAAAATAGTGAATATTTGAAGAAATAAAAAAAATGACCAATTTTGACCCTCTAAGGGGACAGCTATCCTTAAACAAGTTTGCAAAACTCTTCATGTGTTTCATCTTTTCGATCACCTGTCCAATATATACATAGTCCGACTTATTTCCTTGTCCGTTTCAGCTGCTTTAGCAAGATATCTAACTGCACTTCTCATCAACGGTCTCACTGAGTCGATAAATTTTATACTCTCTTGTATTTATTTAATTGGCAACGACTGATGATTGGTATGTTTACCTATTTTTGTGAAATCGCTCTTCGATATTTTTGTTGCTTTTACTTGTTTCAATTTAAGTCCCCATTCATGTATAACAAGAATGCGAAAAGAGAGTATTGTTAAGGAGACAAATGATGGAGATTATTTAATATAAATGAAACGTTTGGAAAGTAGCTTCATAGGGTTTCTGTAGAGCAAATGTGAAATGAAAAGTAACACCTATGTATATATTGAATATAATGAAATATTATGGTAAACGTTGATGTAAAATAGTTTGTTTCATTACTGCAAGGACGTTGAATGATTATTCTGGTATGGTGTTCGATTACTTTCGAATTATGGTTTACCTAAATGTTAAAATTATGTGAATGAATTATTTTAATTTGGATAGAATATGTGAAGCACTAAATTCAGAAGAAATATATATCCTCATTGCTGACCAAGTTCGGTCTTGTTCAGTCTTTCAGATTATATGAAAGACTAAATATCATAATTAACCTACTCTTGTGACATGTTTCTTCATATCGTGTATTTTAGATATGTTTTGCGACCCATTTGTATCAAACTTTAACCTACATTCGCGACATTTTGTCTTGCTCCGCCCACTTCACTGACGATGAGCTTTCTGTTTGATATCTACCCTTACATATCCATTGTTGGTCATTAGTTAAATAGGAAAAAAATCCTATACGCTTGACCATACAGAAATTCAATGGAATTGTTTTAATTGAATCAATAATAGCCTATATGTTCCTTCCTACTCGAAAATTGTATTCTTAAATTAACAGGAAAATAAAAGTGTCACATCTCCCTCGTTCAGAACATTCCAACGCTCAGATGAGGACGTGAGTTCGATTCTAGCTGTATAGGCGTTTCATTCTTTATACCAAGCATTAGTCCCTGCTAGGTAAGTCCCATCCCAATCCACACTATCTCAAATCTGGGATCGGCCTCCGATTCTACCTTAGCATATTTTTGGGTTCGGTGTTACTTTAGTCTCCCTGATCCGAAGAATATCTTCTCTTCGTACGACCTTACAAGTCTTATTTAAACGTAAGAAGTACATGTATGTTATTTGAACACAATAAGTAGTAGGTAGAACCCCGATTCGGTCTCATTTTTTGGGCACCGGAAAAATTCGCCATCTGTTGGTCCATGTTAAATCGCAATCGGGAACCCTCAAATTACGCCAGCTCAACATTTGCTCTCGTCCAATCAGAAGCGAGTATTTCAAATCCGTCACAGAGCTCTCGTCCAATCAGAAGCGAGTATTTCAAATCCGTCACAGAGCTTTCGTCCAATCAGAAGCCGTCATTTTTTTTTTAAATAGTTCCGAAGCATCAATGGCCTGTACAGGGTCCTCCACAATATCCCCATCTATTTGCCCATGTTAAATGGCAAGTGGCGAACCCTCGGTTTCACCATACAATGAAAGGGTCCCAGTGGGAATTGAACCCGGGTCGTTTTATCAAGAGGCAGGCACGTTATCCATTAGGCTACGAGTCATAAGATACAAACCAAGGTTGAAGATAGCATATATATGTCTACTACCAATGTTAATGTATACGGGGAATACCTAAATAGACATTTTGTCACCTAGGGGGGGTCCCTAGTGCACCGATGGGATCGAGTGAGGTATCAAAGTGAAGCATTCGTGAAGGGGCATCTGATGGGCTGGGTGTGGGATTGAAATATCGGCATTCTGCGCATGCGCGGTGGCCAAAGGGTATGAAAATAGACGTTTTGGAGCTAGAGGAGCCACTAATGGTCCAATGCGGTCATATGAGGTATCAAAGTGAAGCATTCGTGAAGGGGCATCTGATGGGCTGGGTGTGGGCCTGAAATATCGGCATTTTGCGCATGCGCGGTGGCCAAAGGGTATGAAAATAGACGTTTTGGAGTTAGGGGAGCCACTAATGGTCCAATGGGGTCAAGTGAGGTATCAAAGTGAAGCATTCGTGAAGGGGCATCTGATGGGCTGGGTGTGAGGTTGAAATATCGGCATTCTGCGCATGCGCGGTGGCCAAAGGGTATGAAAATAGAGGTTTTGGGATCTAGGGGAGCCCCTAATGGGTCGATGGAGTTGTATGAGGTATCAAAGTGAAGCCTATGTGAAGGGGCATCTGACTGGACTAGCGGCTTGGGCGTTGTCACCATTCTGCGCATGCGCGGTGGTCAAAGGGTATGGAAATAGACGTTTTGGGATCTAGGGGAGTCCCTAATGGGCCGATGGAGTCGTATGAGGTATCAATGTGAAGCATTGATGAAGGGGCATCTGACTGGACTAGTGGCTCGAGCGTTGTCACCATTCTGCGCATGCGCAAACGGCATTCTGCGCATGCGCGGTGGCCAAAGGGTATGGAAATAGACGTTTTGGAGCTAGGGGAGCCACTAATGGGCCGATGGAGTTGTATGAGGTATCAATGTGAAGCATTCATGAAGGGGCATCTGACTGAGCTAGTGGCTCGAGCGTTGTCACCATTCTACGCATGCGCAGACAGGGAATTGTGGGAAAAGTGTGTGGAAATAGACGTTTTGGGATGTAGGTGAGCCACGAGTGGGCCGATTGGATCGAGTGAGGTATCAATGTGAAGCCTATGTGAGGGGGCATCCGATTGGACTAGCGGCTCGGGCGTTGTCACCATTCTACGCATGCGCAATAGACAAAGTGTATGGAAATAGACGTTTTGGGATCTAGGGGAGCCCCTAATGGGCCGATGGGGTCATATGAGGTATCAATGTGAAGCATTCGTGAAGGGGCATCCAGTCATGGGTGGGTGCATGTAAATTTTTTCCTGAAAAAAAACGGAACACGGACTTTATCGAAAAATCCGGGAAAATGCCTATATGGGCATATAGGTCGCCGGGCTTAACGGGGCTTGCCTATCAATAGAGTTATCTCCCCTAGTTCCAGGGGGGGTGTATGTAAAACATACCTATATTGGTATATAGGTCGTCGGCCTTAACGGGGCTTGCCTATCAATAGAGTTATCTCCCCTAGTTCCAGGGTGGGTGTATGTAAAATTTTTCCTGAAAAAAATACGGAACACGGACTTTATCCTAAATTACGGGGAAATGCCTATATGGGGTATGGGGGGGTATAGGACCATCCTGGGAAACCTACTTCTCGACATTTGCGGTATAGGTTGTGCGGTCTCGTTTTCTTAGTCTCGTCAAGACAAACATGATAGGAAGTGTCGCGGAGCGAAACGGTGAAATTTTGAAAAAGTACCATACAGCCCATATAGACCCATATAGGCCCATACTGGGGGTATAGGACCAATGTTTGTCCCACTGGGAAACCTACTTCTAGACATTTGCGGCATAGGTTGTGGGGTCTCGTTTTCTTAGTCTCGTCATTTAGAACATGATAGGAAGTGTCCCGGCACGAATCGGTGAAATTTTTGAAAAAGTTCGAGGAGCCCCATATAGACCCATATAGTCCCATACTGGGGTATAGGACCGATGTTTGTCCCACTGGGAAACCTACTTCTAGACATTTGCGGCATGGTTGTTTGGATTTGTTTTCTTAGTCTCGTCATTTAGAACACGATAGGAAGTGTCCCGGAGCGAATCGGTGAAATTTTTGAAAAAAGTCACCGAGACCCATATAGACCCATATAGTCCCATACTGGGGTATAGGACCGATGTTTGTCCCACTGGGAAACCTACTTCTATACATTTGCGGTATGGTTGTTTGGATTTGTTTTTCACGTCTCGTCATTTAGAACATGATAGGAAGTGTCCCGGAGCGAATCGGTGAAATTTTTGAAAAAGTACCATACAGCCCCATATAGACCCATATAGTCCCATACTGGGGGTATAGGACCAATGTTTGTCCCACTGGGAAACCTACTTCTATACATTTGCGGTATGGTTGTTTGGATTTGTTTTTCACGTCTCGTCAAGACAAACATGATAGGAAGTGTCCCGGAGCGAAACGGTGAAATTTTTGAAAAAAGTCACCGAGGCCTGGGTAGGCCCATAGGCCTATACTGCATGGCTATGGGTGTATTGGTCCATACGGGGTGGACGTTTTGGGATCTAGGTGGGCCACTAATGGTCCAATGGTTCGTCCGTCTTCAATAGTCTGCGCATGCGCAGCCTGGCCGTAGTAGAGAAAGCAGGCATTTTTGGGGTATGTGGGTGTGTGTTTGGGGTAGAGATGCACCGCTATGGGTCCGAATGGGTCGTGGAAGGTGTCAAAGTGAAGCTTGTGTGGGGTAGAGTCAGGATGGCGTGTTTTTCAATGCAAGTCGCGTCAATCTGCGCATGCGCAGTCTGGCCGTAGTAGAGAAAGCAGGCATTTTGGGGGGTATGTGGGTGTGTGTTTGGGGTAGAGATGGACTATTCACGGTTCGAATGGGTCGTGGAAGGTGTCAAAGTGAAGCTTGTGTGGGTTAGAGTCAGACTGGCGTGTTTTTAAGTGCAAGTCGCGTCAATGTGCGCATGCGCAGTTGGTTGTAGTAAGTAAAGTGGCCATTTTGGGGCAGTACATGAAGGTATTTGGGGTCGAGATGGGCTATTCACGGTCCCAATGCGTCCTGGGAGGCGTCATTTTGTAGCTCTCGGGGTGTATACCCCGATTTGAGGGCTGTCCACAGCATCTGTGACGTCATTGGTGCCGTCATCAGTAGGAGTAGTAGCGAAAGTGAGCATTTTGGGGCAGTGAAGGAAGGTATTTGGGGTAGAGATGCTCCATTCTCAGTCCGAATGCGTCGAGTGGGGTGTCATCTTGTAGTTCTCGGGAGTGCAGACCTCGATTTGAGGGCTGTCCACAGCATCTGTGACGTCATTGGTGACGTCATCAGTAGGAGTAGTAGCGAAAGTGAGCATTTTGGGGCAGTGAAGGATGGTATTTGGTGTAGAGATGGTCCATCCTTGGTCCGAATGCGTCATGGAAGGTGTCATGTTGTAGCTCTCGGGGTATAGACCCCAATTTGAGGGATATCCACAGCATCTGTGACGTCATTGGTGACGTCATCAGTAGGAGTAGTAGCGAAAGTGAGCATTTTGGGGCAGTGAAGGATGGTATTTGGTGTAGAGATGGACCATCCTTGGTCCGAATGCGTCATGGGAGGTGTCATGTTGTAGCTCTCGGGGTATAGACCCCGATTTGAGGGATACCCACAGCATGTGTGACGTCATTGGTGACGTCATCAGTACGAGTAGTAGCGAAAGTGGGTATTTTTTAGCAGTGAAGGATGTTACTTGGTGTATAGATGGACCATCCGCGGTGCGAATGCGTCGTGTGAGGTGTCATCTTGTAGCAACGCCCCCCAACGCCATTCTTAATGCTTCAACGCCCTGGTGAAATAGCTCAGAAGCTCTGATATTCCATGGAATTGTCACTAATTCTTCGAAATGCAGTGACGCCCGTCAACGCCCGTCGTTACACCTTAACACTCTAACATAACGCCATGATATAGACCGGAGAGAGAACAACAACAGCAACAACAACAAGGATATCACATGAGAGAACAACAACAACACGACCTTTTTTTTCATATAGTTTATTCTCCCCAATGTTACATCATACCCACGCCGGGGGAGCCGCGTTGGGTATATTTACAATTCAAGAAGATTCTTGTCCAATCAGAGGCCACCATTTGCATCTGTCATATTCGTTCCTGTCCGTTAGATGTATTCTCGGCTACTCTTGTCCAATCAGAAGTCGCCATTTCAGAAAGTTCCATCTTCGGCCATGTTCGCTCTGAACCGTTTTGTTCTAATCGTCATCGGGCAGGCCAGGATACCGTTGAGGAAACATATCTTCAGATAGTTGTTTGCGCATACTGATTATCTATCAGTGCATGGGTGAATACTTTCATCTGATGGGGGTGGTGGGTCCGTTTGGCCACGAAGAACGTAACATTGGTGACCCTCTCCACTATCCACTTGGTGTTTAGGACGCTGTTCATAGGCCCATTCCAAGGGATCCCCAGTGTCCAGTTAGGCCAGCATCGTCTCTAGCGACGCCCGATTGGTGATTGTGAAAGGATGGTCGTACACCGGGTTGATGGCACTGGAATAGAAATAGCACAATTCACGCGTCATCTTATGGCATAAGATGTACCCAAATGCTACATTTAATGTGAAGGACGTAGGTTGGTCATTGAAGATGGCTTCCACGTAGCTGCGTAGACAGGCGAGGTGGGTCAGTCGGAAATTGTACAAGTCCAGTATAGGGCGATGACGGTGGAAGCAGTGTCGGATCATGGACCAATGGCGTCGATACATCTCACTCACTGGATGATCTTCGGGTAAGACATCGCTGGGAACATCCACCGCATCTTCCAGAAAATGTTCGTTGTTGTCAGGCGTATGACTGGAAACAGTAATGCTAGGGACCGGCTGGATATCTAGGCTCTTCTGAGCTGTGGGTATAGGCGGGTTCTCCGTGATCGCATCACCAGTGGCATTCTCCTCCCCGGGTTCATCTTCAGTGAATCTGTCCCTCCTGGGTGCCTCTTTAGTGGGAAGTTGTCCCTCATACCGTGGTGACGGACCATGAATCAGATTAGCCGCCATTATCCGCCATTGTGGGGAAAAACCCCAGACAAACACAAACAAGTCTGGACATGTCCAAAGGTCACGCCTCATTCACCCAAACCGGAAGTGACGTCATATGCAAATTTCTGAGGTCAAAGGTCAATAAGGCTCGACTTAACGGGACACTGGCCTTATTGACCTTTAAACAACTGTGAGGTGACTTCCGCTTCCGTTTACGTGACCGGAACTGACCTTTAACCCCGGCGCGCAAAGGTTTCTACCGCGGTGTTTGTCTGGGGTTTTTCCCCACAATGGCGGCTAATGGCGGATAATCTGCGTACCGCGTCGAAAGACTACCGTAGGGACCCCAAGTCCCCGAGGTATGGAAAAATCCGGTGCTTATCGATTGGCTGATTGTTCGACCGCTGATTGGTTCTTTTTCTCGACCGCTGATTGGTCCAAATGGAACAGCCCATCCTTCCCAGGTTAATCTAGAATCCTACCAAGCTCGTAATCACCGCCACATCACGCATACACACATACACGCATACACACACGCACACACATACACACAGACGCATACACGCACTCGCGTACACACACAAACATACACATACATACGCACGCATACACACACGCATACACACTCTCGCAAGCACATGCAGACGCATACACACACATGCATACACACACGCACTCACACACATACATACACACACATACAGGCACACACACACACATACACATACACGCATACACGCACACGCGTACATACACACACACATACACACACACACGCAAGCCCACACACACACACACACGCGTACACACACCCAAGCACACACACACACACACGCAAACAGACGTATACACACAAACACATACACCCACATACACACAGATACATACACACAGACGCATACACACACACACACGTACACACACACACACACACACACACACACACACAGATGCATACACACTGACGCACACATGCATACGCACAATATGACTGACCATTCACATGCAGGCCATGAGAGCTTCTGACCTGGGCCTGATAGATGGCCGGGATGGTGGAACATTCGTGAACATCCTAGGGTACATGGTGCACCAAAGGAGCGTGGTCAACTCTTCAAACGACCCAGTCAGTTAAAACGGCATGAGCGTTTGATTCATGGTCCGTCACCACGGTATGAGGGACAACTTCCCACTAAAGAGGCACCCAGGAGGGACAGATCCACTGAAGATGAACCCGGGGAGGAGAATGCCACTGGTGATGCGATCACGGAGAACCCGCCTATACCCACAGCTCAGAAGAGCCTAGATATCCAGCCGGTCCCTAGCATCACTGTTTCCAGTCATACGCCTAACAACGAACATTTTCTGGAAGATGCGGTGGATGTTCCCAGCGATCTCTTACCCGAAGATCATCCAGTGAGTGAGATGTATCGACGCCATTGGTCCATGATCCGACACTGCTTCCACCGTCATCGCCCTATATTGGACCTCGCCCGTCTACGCAGCTACGTGGAAGCCATCTTCAATGACCAACCTACGTCCTTCACATTAAATGTAGCATTTGGGTACATCTTATGCCATAAGATGACGCGTGAATTGTGCTATTTCTATTCCAGTGCCATCAACCCAGTGTACGACCATCCTTTCACAATCACCAATCGGGCGTCGCTAGAGACGATGCTGGCCCAACTGGACACTGTGGATCCTTGGAATGGGCCTATGAACAGCGTCCCAACACCAAGTGGATAGTGGAGAGGGTCACCAATGTTACGTTCGTCGTGGTTAAACTGACCCACCACCCCCATCGGATGAAAGTATTCACCCATGCACTGATAGATACTCAGAATGCGCAAACAACTATCTGAGGATATGTTTCTTCAATGGTATCCTGGCCTGCCCGATGACGATTAGAACAAACGGTTCAGAGCGAACATGACCGAAGATGGAACTTTCTGAAATGGCGACTTCTGATTGGACAAGAGTAGCCGAGAATACATCTAACGGACAGGAACGAATATGACAGATACAAATGGTGGCCTCTGATTGGACAAGAATCTTCTTGAATTGTAAATATATCCAACGGGGCTCCCCCAGCGTGGGTATGATGTAACATTGGGGAGGATAAACTATATGAAAAAACTTCTTGTTGTTGTTCTCTCATGTGTCATCCTTGTTGTTGTTGTTGCTGTTGTTCTCTCTCCGGTCTATATCATGTGTAACGACGGGCGTTGACGGGCGTCAATGCATTTCGAAGAATTAGTGACAATTCCATGGAATATCAGAGCTTCTGAGCTATTTCACCAGGGCGTTGAAGCATTCAGAATGGCGTTGGTGGGCGTTGCTACAAGATGACATCTCACACGACGCATTCGCACCGCGGATGGTCCATGTCTACACCAAGTAACAACCTTCACTGCTAAAAAATGCCCACTTTCGCTACTACTCGTACTGATGACGTCATCAATGACGTCACAGATGCTGTGGCTATCCCTCAAATTGGGGTCTACACCCCGAGAGCTACAACATGACACCTCCCATGACGCATTCGGACCAAGGATGGTTCATCTCTACACCAAATACCATCCTTCACTGCCCCAAAATGCTCACTTTCGCTACTACTCCTACTGATGACGTCACCAATGACGTCACAGATGCTGTGAACAGCCCCCAAATCGGGGTCTACACCCCGAGAGCTACAAAATTACACCTCCCAGGACGCATTCGGACCAAGGATGGACCATCTCTACACCAAAATACCTTCCTTTCACTGCCCCAAAATACCCACTTTACTTACTACTCGTACTGATGACGTCACAGGTGACGTGAACAGCCCTCAAATCAGGGTCTACACCCCGAGAGCTACAAGATGACACCTTCCAGGACGCATTCGAACCGAGAATCTCGACCCCAAATACCTTCATGTACTGCCCCAAAATGGCCACTTTACTTACTACAACCAACTGCGCATGCGCAGATTAACGCGACTTGCACTTAAAAACACACCATTCTGACTCTAACCCACACAAGCTTCACTTTGACACCTTCCACGACGCATTCGAACCGTGAATAGCCCATCTCGACCCCAAACACACACCCACATACCCCCAAAATGCCTGATTTCTCTACTACAACCAACTGCGCATGCGCAGATTGACGCGACATGCATTTAAAAACACGCCATTCTGACTCTACCCCACACAAGCTTCACATGGATACCTCACACGACCCATTCGAACCGTGAATAGCTCATCTCTAACCCAAACACACACCCACATACCCCCAAAATGCCTATTTACTATAATACGGGCCAGGCTGCGCATGCGCAGACTACTGAACACGGACGAACCATTAGTGTAGTCAAGTGCTCCTCCACGAGAGCTTCAAAATAAGACCTCACTCGACCCCATTGGACCATTAGGGACTCACCTAGACTCCAACATGTCCACCCCGTATGGCCCTATACACCCATAGCCATGCAGTATGGGCCTATGGGCCTACCCAGGCCTCGGTGACTTTTTTCAAAAATTTCACCGATTCGCTCCGGGACACTTCCTATCGTGTTCTAAATGACGAGACGTGAAAAACAAATCCAAACAACCCTACCGCAAATGTATAGAAGTAGATTTCCCAGGGGGACAAACACTGATCCTATACCCCCAGTATGGGACTACATGGGTCTATATGGGTGTCGGTGACTTTTTTCAAAAATTTCACCGATTCGCTCCGGGACACTTCCTATCATGTTCTAAATGACGAAACTAAGAAAACGAGACCCCACAACCCTACCGCAAATGTATAGAAGTACGTTTCCCAGGGGGACAAACATTGATCCTATACCCCCAGTATGGTACTATATGGGGCTATATCGTACTTTTTCAAAAATTTCACCGATTCGTGCCGGGACACTTCCTATCATGTTCTAAATGACGAGACGTGAAAAACAAATCCAAACAACCCTACCGCAAATGTATAGAAGTAGGTTTCCCAGGGGGACAAACATTGGTCCTATACCCCCCAGTATGGGACTATATGGGGCTATATCGTATTTTTTCAAAAATTTCACCGATTCGCTCCGGGACACTTCCTATCATGTTTGTCTTGACGAGACTAAGAAAACGAGACCCCACAACCTATACCGCAAATGTCGAGAAGTAGGTTTCCCAGGATGGTCCTATACCCCCCCATACCCCATAGGCATTTTCACGTAATTTAGGATAAAGTCCGTGTTCCGTATTTTTTCAGGAAAAATTTTACATGCACCCACCCATGCTTGAAATATACTTCACTTTGATACCTCATACAACTCCATCGGCCCATTAGGGGCTCCCCTAGCTCCAAAACGTCTAGCAGGACCCATACAAGGTCCAGCTTTCGACACTAGGTGACCACATCCCGACGAAATGGCCAGTTTTCGACACCGGATGTGCCGCCATCTTGAACATACGTGCCGCCATCTGGATATGGCCCATAATGCGCCGGGTCAAAATACTCGCTTCTGATTGGCTGAGAGCTCTGTGACGGATTTGAAATACTCGCTTCTGATTGGACGAGAGCTCCGCATTGCGTCTGCGCATGCGCAGAATGATATTCCTCCCGCACACCCAACCCATCAGATGCCCCTTCACGAATGCTTCACTTTGATACCTCACTCGACCCCATTGGACCATTAGAGGCTCCCCTAGCTCCAAAACGGTTATTTTCATACCCTTGGGCCACCGCGCATGCGCAGAATGCCGATATTTCAACCCCACACCCAGCCCATCAGATGCCCCTTCATGAATGCTTCACATTGATACCTCATATGACCCCATTGGACCATTAGGGGCTCCCCTAGCTCCAACACGTCTATTTTCATACCCTTCGGCCACCGCGCATGCGCAGAATGCCGATACTTGAACCCCACACCCAGACCATCAGATGCCCCTTCACGAATGCTTCACTTTGATACCTCACTCGATCCCATTGGACCATTAGGGGCTCCCCTAGCTCCAAAACGTCTATTTTCATACCCTTGGGCCACCGCGCATGCGCAGAATGCCGATATTTCAATCCCACACCCAGCCCATTAGATGTCCCTTCACCTAAGCTTCACTTTGATACCTCACTCGACCCAATCGGACCATTTTATCTAGGGACTACTTTTTCTCCGCGGAAGCTTTTTTCGGCGACCGAATCACCGCCAGACATGACCGCATCACCGCGGATGAATCTTTATACAATTAAAATTAATTAATTAATTAATTTATTTATTTATTCTGTGAAAACATGCAATGTTCGAATCAAGGGAGATAACCCGAAATTTGTCAAAAATCAAAAAAGTGCAAACAGAGTTATCTCCCCCGGCAAAATGCGGTCTGTAATCATCTTTATATACTACTCTCATTATTTTATCTTGACCTTCTGTTCAAACATCCACTATCATTAAACATGATATATTAATTTTTAACATTTTAACATTCTCACGTATATAAAACATTTTCTTCTTTATTACACCAAGAGTTTGTATATGAATGATGATTGCTGTCATTTTCCTTCAGCACAGCAATTAATAAAAATCTGACATCCGATACATTTCCATAATGGCATTCCTAGTGCAGCATGCACCGCGCTCATTGAAAATGAATATCATTCAACCACATCTTCTTCTATCTTCTCCACTCATATCATCGTAAAATAGTACTAAAAATGTCCAAACAGTTCAGCTTTCCTAGGTCCATTGCTTCGGTCGCTGATCGACTCATTATTTGACTCAGTTATCAAATAAACAAATTGAATACCACAGCAGAACACACCCTTATCATCACATCATACATCCTCGCGAGCCAGTTTATCAATCGATAGGTTACGATCGATATAAACCCTCTGCGAGGATTTAGGGTTTACCTGAACTTGTGCGAATGCACATCATACGGTACCCGATCAGTATGATATCAAACATTATCAGTATGATATCAAACATTCATTTTAGCACGGCAATATATAGTTTTACGACTGTCATGCAGTTTTTACGTCTTCAAGCTCTGTGAGGCGATGGAGAATCGCCTGATCTTTGTCGTTCCATCGAATATACGAACATGTTCGCATCTCGAAAAACAACCCCGATAATCGGCTGATTTCTACGTCAAGTTCTTTGTTCGTCCACGTTTTTGGCTTCGGACGCTGCTTTTGGTTCCATGCTACACCCGCGGATACAAACGGTGATTGTTTTTTCTGTTGTTCTTGTCGCCGCTTGGCACGTCTCCTCAATGCTTCCTCCTTTCTTTCGAGTTCTTCCAAGCGCACCCTTTCTCTGTCAGCCATCACCCTTTCGACTTCTCTCTGAAAAGCGATCCTCTCTCGCTGAGCAGCTGCGTCCGCCATTTTCTTTTTACGTTTCTGCCTCTTCCTTTCAATGATTTCTATTTTCACTTCCTTGGCAGGGATATCTGCATTTTTCAGAAGTTCCCGCAAACTGACTTCCGTTCTGAATTTCACGTCGGATTCACTATAGCTTCTCTGGCGACGTTCTCCTGGCCAGATATGAACTTCCGTTGGCGTTACTCCAGCGTCTGTTGTTGCAAGACCTTGCTGATCTCCGGATGGCGAATGTGACTTGATCAGCTTTGATGGAGACTTGGAACGGCGCCGACGTTTGGACTTGGATTTAACAGGTTGAGTAGTATGGCCATGACTATGATTGCGAGACCCGGACACGAGTTTCTGGTTTGCCCGATGTTCACAAGCAGTCGCGACGGTTGAAGGTGTTACAAGCGGAGGTAATTGCTTATTAGTAGGCTTCTCGACGCCTTCAGTTGACCGCACTACTTGTTTGGACTTGCTCTTTGATCTGGATGGCGATCTAGATTTTGTGTTTCTCTTTCGATCGCGTTTTATGCTTCGTTGCTCTGGCAACGTAATTACAATGTGATCCGGTCGAACAGGTTCGGGAACACTTCCTCTTCGGTTAGTCAACCGCCTGGTACCACGGTACGAAATGTTATCAATGTCTGACTTCTCAGTTTTTTGCACTTCCGTATAAAACCTCATTCCACCATTTACCGGTATTTCCATTTCCGTTTCCGAGTCAACCTCTGGGACATGCGTATTGAACTTTTCCGGCAGATTAGACAAATCGTTTATTAAACTCTGTCCCACTTCTTCCATGAACTTTTCGGGGATTTTGTTTTTCTCGGGCGAAAATTGTCGTTCGAATTGAGTATAGATTTCTAGATCAGCGTTCCACTGGACTCTCTTCGATTGCTTCAGACTCTTTTTTCGCGCCCTTCGACGGTTTCGTCTCAGCCTCATCAGTATTTTCTGAAACTGCACGACAATGAAGACGGCATTAGCAACCTGCCGAAATTTTTTCAGTCCGGTCAGTTGAACAGTTTGCCGTTTCCTGATTTTCAGTCGCATAGTTCTCAACTGTTTGATAGAGAATTGTTCAAGTTTGACTGCATTGATCGTTTGCTCTTCCAAATCACTCCCATCTATTGGAAGAAATGGTTTATATTTTTTACGCTGTCTTCTCCTCTTCCGGTACATTTTGTGTTTGCTTCGTCTTTCATGAATCTGCCCGTTGTGTAGAACTGTCTCTACGTCTGACATACTGGATTCTTCTAGCTGCCCCGCGTTCCCAACTAAAACATCAGTAGAATCGAAATGTTTGAGCCATGCACGTTTGTCATCTGCTTCGTACTGAGGCTTAGCCACTTTAGATTTGAACGCAGGCATATCAGAGCAAAATCGGATTCTGGAATGTTGTTGACGAGGAGTCTGCAAACCCGTGTTGAAACTTTGATCTAATTCAGTGATATCTTCATCAGAGATATCTTCCTCCTTTCCATAATCCTTCCTCTCTCTACGATGCAGCTTATGTCCGTCGCGGAGGATATTACTGTCGTTAGGTTGATAGCCTCTATCGCTGCCTCTATCGACTAAGTTATTGCTGACACAGCCGCCGCCATCGCCATCTTGGATATCGCTGACGCGAGCGGCACCGACATCGCCACCGCGGCTGCCTACGCCGCCTAGATTTTCGTTGCTGAGAACACTCAAATGGCTGCTGCTGGTTTCCCCTGGTTCTGGACTGTAAAACATATCCAGTCTTATGTCATGCATGCGTTCAAACCACTCAGCATCTCCTTTCTTCTCCTTAGCCTTCTGTAACTCTTCTAGAAACAAGTTCCTCTCCAGGTCCTCAGCGTATTTTTGTCGGATGTGGTAACTGCTGGCATCGGGTTGGCGCTTAACTTCGGGAACTTGTCCGCTGATAGCAAGGGGCATGCCGCCCACAGTTTTTCCAACGCCTAAGGACGTCAGACCAGCGTTCCAGGTGTCCGTTAAGCGTTTTTTCTTCAGTTCTCCCTTGCTGACGACTCTTTGTTTGCCTTTTCCTGCCGTCATATACAAGACACTGCCCTCTGTTCCGCCTGAGTGTGAACTTCCGCTTTTCTGGTCGCTCAGTCGTCTTTGGAGAGTGGACCTAGACACATTATCATGGCTTGGCATATTTTGATCTTCGTTGATGCTATCGGCTGATTTCCTGCGATAACTCTCTAACTCACCATTTGGTAAACGTTCACCGAGTCTGTTGGAATGCCAGCCACGTGGTGCCAATCCTAAGTCAATGTGGCGTGTTTTCACATCGGTGAATTCATCGGGATACTTCCGTCTTCTTCTGATAGTATCATCTGTGTAATTGCCCTTCTTTACTTTGAGACTGGGTTGTCTCCTTCCTTTCGGCAAGACCGGAGATGGAGATGCAATACAGTAAACGGTTTCAGGGCCGCTGTAAAACTGATGGGTTACGTCTGTGCATCCGGTTCCATAGCTTTGAATTATCTTTCCTTCTGATATAGCCACTGCTGGAAAACCCGAATATCGCCTACCTTTGGATAATTTCTTGAAATATTCCTGGTCGAGTTGGCTGTCGTCTGCTCCAATTCCCACGCCAAGAGATGGTGCACATTTATACAGGCGTTGAAGCCCAGTGGTGCTGCTGGCTGGCATCTTCTTTCAGCAGAATAGAATAAAGTCCTCCAGACGACAGCTGTATATTCTAGGGATGCAGGTATAACTGGCCGTGGATTATTTCTACAGACAACACACTTTGTTTTGAATTCTCCGGGCGAAAGTTGCAAGCATTGAACAGTGGATAAGCTCGAGGTCGTGTCGTGCCCTACAGACCGCAAAGTTTGCCTCCAACCAAGGAAAGTTCCTCGTCAAGGGGGTATGGCGAATGTCATCTTGTTAATCAAAGTATATCATGGGTTTTAGTCCGCTCACTGTCAGTCACACCGATATCCGCTCTTACAGTACTTCTCCTGAATGTAAATGAATCGGTATGCTATTAACTACCAGTTGTCCACCCGTCTTTACTATATCGGTGAGATGAGATTATTAACTACCAGTTGTCCACCCGTCTTCACTGTATCGGTGAGATGAGATTGTTCACATAAACATCTCACTGCATGCTTCCAGGTTGGTCTGACACGTCACAGTGTGAAGTTCAAAATGTGCGAAAAACACTTACAATACATATACGTGCAGTACTGCGCCTACGTACTATTTACTGAGTGAAAACATATAGTTTGTACGCAGTTGTGAATAACATATATAATTGCATGAAATTGAACTTGTTTTTGTCACCGTTTCGTAGATTCGATAAAGGTTGACTGGCAACTATAGATCAGTATTGTTCTTTTCTTATTTCTTTAACGTCAAGAGACTTTAATAGGTCTGTTTGTTTCACGTTTGGGGATTTATACTGATGGGATAAATGTTTCGCCAAAAATAAGCATTCAGAGTACGTTCATGGTTGAGGCAAGTACTAGTTGCTAGCTAAGTTCAAGTGAGCGGTGGTTCAGATCCTCGATTGGTTATCTATGACACAATTGCCGTTCCGATTTGAGTAATTTACCCCATTCAGCACGTCAAGGGAAATAATGGGATGTTAGTGTAGTGTATAATTGGATGTTAATGGTCGGTAAACGTCACAGATCATTCTTCACAGTTGCCTGTCAAATCTATGTCATAGAGATCAGAAGATGATACAAATTAATAATTGCGGTAACTCGGGTTTATTTGAGTCGATGATGCAAAAAAATAAAATAAAATAAATAAAATTAAGGAAAACCACAATAAAAATTGGATGTGAATAAATTTGTTTTTACATTTATTAATTTTTTTAATTTATTGAAAATATAAGTTTGACGTGAAATATCTCCCACGCCAGACAACTGCGGAGTTCTTCTGGTATGCCACGATCAGCTCTTAGAAAATACAACAAATTCATACAAACAATATTCTCTGGATTTAAAGGGTTAGTAATGTGAGTGTTGTTGTTGTTGGTACAGAGTATGATGTGCAGTACTATTAATTTCTGGACTGTGTTAGTTTTGAAATGGAATCGGTACATTAATACATTACGTTGCAGATCATATCCATATTCTGCTTGCCCTAACTGTAGATAATATACAAGCGAAAAAGCGAAGCTTATTTTTCATGGTTTACAGGTTAACCCGTTTTTACATCTGTCATTCCAGGCTATTTAGTGTTTCACACCACAGGCATTTGCGCATATACATGCACGTGCGAATAACGTGTCTTGATTGTGGTAATTTTTCAGTTTGAAGGAGACGGGTGTTATTTGGCGATTCAAGTCTAATTCAATATTCGAAATACACGAGATCGCCATTACATATCTGGGTCATACCAACTGCCGCATTCTGCCCAGATCGAAAGTGGGTCAAATATCGGATGGAAGTACTTTTTCTGTGAAACTAAAATTTTTCCAGGGTAAATAAATATTTGGAGCTGTTCTTTAACCCACCTAGCGATAGTGCGGGGGATATTTTGGCGATTCTAGGTATAGTTACACAAAAAACAGACTGTTTTTCCAATGTTAAAAACTTCAGATTTGGTACAAATAGGAAGTTTGCGAAAAGCTGCATGCGCAGTTGCAAAAAAAAAAAAAAGTCTATCCAGTATGGATAAATATCTTACATTTGTGCCCTATGTATTTATTGAGAATACCATTTGACATACAGGGCGATTCCAAAGTATTGGTAGCTGTGTTACATGTAGTTCATGAAGCATAGGAAAGCAATATTTACTTGTTCGGACTATTAGATTTATTGGACACGAGCTT
>JAVTVY010055476.1:0-30436 GCA_036873755.1 Hanleya hanleyi
GCCGGAACTTGCGCCAAGGTTGGATTTTTCAGATAAAATGGATGCGCTTTTATCGTTGCTACCGGATATGCCGCGTGCTTCGATTGTTCCGCCGTCACGTATAGAAGGTCGGACGGCGGCTGCCTCGGCCTTTACGTCTTCGACGTCTGCATCTCGTTCTTCGTGTGCACCGTCACCAGCCTGGAAGGATGACTTAGTGAAGTTTGATCGACAATTAGAGGACGACAACAAGTTGCGCAAACCTCGTTTTCGTTTTCATTTTGACATTCATGATAACGTGTTGCCCGACAAACCACCCAAACGAGATCGGGATTTGAGTCACATTTCTAAGGTGGCTAGGTTGGCTCCTTTATCGGTCCCTTCCAAAGTTATGGAGAATAATTTGGAAATGTTGCAAGAAGTACAACGTGCTTCATCTACCGCAGATTGGTTTCTGTTAGCGGCTTCTCGAATTGCATTAGATCCTACATCACTTCGAGACGATGGGTCGGCTTATTTATCTCCGGGTCGCGTGGCTTATTTGCGTGGTTTTATGGACACGCTCGTTCACGCTAACCGTCGAGTCATCGAAGCTAGTTCGTATTCTTATGTTTCACTTGTTCAAGCGCAACGGGATTCCTTACTTAAGGTGGTCAAACCGGATGTCCCTTATTTGGTTAAGGATCAATTGCTTCATCAACCATTGGCATCCAAGTTCATTTTCAACAATGCTATTGAGTCTGTTATGTCCTCGGTTCGTGAAGAGCGGACATCGCGCTTGATTGCTTCTGTAGCTCGTCGTCCGGGCGTCGCCGCGGATCGTAAATCGAGACGAGGTCGTACTTCCTCTACCACTACTACCCAACAGGAGGGGGCACCTCGGAGTAATTTTTGTGGTATTGACAAACCTCCACGAGGCCGTGGTCGCCGTTCCTTTCGTGGAAAATCTTCCAAACGAAGTGGACATTCCAACAAATGACTATTCCATTCCCGTTCGTGTTCAAGCCGGAGATTTTCAACTTCCTGCTTTCCGCTCATTTACTCGTCAGGTTGTGGGCGGGCGTCTACAAGTATTCTACGAGAATTGGCGGCTCATCACCGACGACGCCTGGATTATAAGAGTTTTAAAGGAGGGCTTCCTTTTCAATTTTCAGTCACTCCCCAAACTCATCGCTTGGCCTCGTTCCTCTCGTCTGCCAGTTCCTGCAGTTCACTTACAGACGCTGCTGTCTTCGGTCACCACGCTCATCGACAAGGGAGCAGTAAGGGAATTACCACGGACCGAAGACAGTGTAGGTTTTTTACAGCCATGTGTTTCTGGTACCAAAGAAGGACTCAGACCAGATGCGAATGGTGATCGACCTAAAGGTTTTGAACAAGCTTCATCTCATCTCTCCACCTCATTTCAAGATGCCTTCTGTGTCATCGATTCGGGCCGCGTACATCTCCAGGATTGGTTGGCCTCAGTCGATCTCCAGGACGCGTATCTTCATATACCAATTCATCCACGTCATCGCCGTTACCTACGCTTCATGATCAACGATCGCCGCTTCGAATGGCAGGTTCTTCCTTTCGGTGTCAACATCGCCCCTTGGTTGTTTACCCGGATCACTACACCGGTTATGGCCTTTCTTCACTTACGAGGGATTCAAATCGAGGTCTATATCGACGACATACTCCTGTGGGCGGCAGACGAGTCTCTCCTCAACGCCCAGGTCCGGTTCACGCTACTGGTGTTACGACACCTAGGTTTCATCCCTCATCCTCTCAAGTCAGAGTTAGTCCCGGCGCGCCGATACATTGGAGCGATATTCGATACTCGGTTACAACTGGTGTACCCTCCGGAGGATCGTTGGGACAAAATTCAACTGCTGGTTCGAAAGTTTTTGTCATCAACGTCACAGACACGGCAGCGGTGGCAAAGTCTGGTGGGTTTGCTTACTTCCACACAGGGCCTTACTCATTACGGCCGACTCCAAGTTCGGCCTCTACAGTATCATCTGTTTCCTTTCCTACAGACGCCCTCCCTAAATCCTGCGGTGCCGGTATTGACGTCTCTACATCCACATCTGATTTGGTGGCTCTCTCGCCACAACGTCATGCAGGGAGTACCATTCCGTTTTCCGGTTCCGGTTCACCATCTTTACACCGATGCTTCGGAAACCGGCTGGGGAGCCCATCTGGATGACTTGGAAGTGTCCGGCAGATGGTCAACTTTGGATGCCAGACTTCACATCAACCTTCTGGAGATGAAGGCAGTCATCCTAGCGGTTCAACATTGGAGTCAACGTCTCACGAACTCGTCTCTTCTCATCGCGACGGACAACTCCACGGTCATTGCCCACATCAACAAGATGGGTACCACCCGATCGCTATCAACGTTTCGTCTGGTGTGGGATCTGTACGACTGGGCTCGCCTTCATCATTGTTATATCCATGCTCGCCATGTTCCCGGTCGTCTCAATGTCTTAGCGGACAGCCTGTCCCGACCAGACACCGTTCTTCAGACAGAGTGGCAACTTCATCGGGAGGTGTTCCGGCAGATTTGCGGCATTTGGGAATCACCTTTGATCGATCTGTTTGCGACGAGGAACAACGCCCAGCTAACCCTGTTTGTCAGTCCAATTCTGGATCCTCAAGCCTTCGCCATCGACGCTCTGTCTATCAACTGGGACAACTTCCTAGCTTATGCCTACCCACCGATGGCCCTGATTCTGGAAGTTCTTCAAAAGATTTCTCGACACGACTGCATCATTCTGCTCGTAGTCCCGTGGTGGCCTCGTCGACAGTGGTTCCCGATTCTGGTCCCGCTCCTCGCTGCTCCACCACGTTGTCTCCCAGTTTGGCCCAGCCTGTTATGTCAACCGCACGGGATTCTCCATCACAACCCGCGGTGGCTCAACCTACACGTCTGCAGACTATCCAGAATGCACTCTCACTCCAAGGATTTTCAGCAGAGGTTGCACGGACGATGGTTTCAGCCAACCGATCCTCCACATCGCAGCTCTATCAGGCGAAATGGGCCTATTTCGTCTCCTGGTGCCGTGAACATGATGCCGATCCCGACTCTGCCTCTGTTTCCCTAGTAGCTGACTTCCTCCTTCACCTTCACCGTGATAAGAAGTTTCAAATCAGCACCATTGAAGGGTATCGATCTGCTCTGGCTAGGGTATTACGGCTTACTTCGGGTACTGACATTAGCCTTAATGATAATATCTCTGCGCTAATTCGCGCCTTCGCATTACAGTCGCGTCGTACTCGCCAACTGTTACCGAAATGGGATATCGGCGTGGTTCTGTGTGCTCTGATTCATCCACCTTTTGAACCCTTAGAGGCCGCGTCTATAAAAGCTGTGTCTTATAAGACGGCCTTCTTGGCGGCGTTTGCTTTGGCATCCAGAGTGTCTGAACTTCATGCTCTTGAAAGATCTTCTATGACCTGGACAGCGGATTGGTCTCGCATTTCTTTTCGGCCCATTCCTGAATTTATCGCCAAAAATGAGTCTGTTCGTTCAGGTCCGTGCGCTCAACGTTCGTACTCCATTCCTGCGTTATCAGACTTTGTGCATGGCCTCGAGGACAATCTTCTACTATGTCCCGTTCGAGCCATTCGCCACTATCTTACTCGTACCGACCCCGTTCGCGGCTCTCGGCGCCTGTTATTTGTGTCTCTTCGCCCGTCTGCAAGGCGTGACATTACAAAAAATACCATTGCCGCATGGCTGAAGAAAACCATTAAGTGGTCTTATCAACTGGCCATTGATGCCCCTCCGCTGTTGTCTACCGCTTCTTCACATGAGATTCGAGCCATAGCTACGTCATGGCCCTTATGGAAGAACTTGTCCCTCCATGACATTGTCCAGTCTTGTGCCTGGACGGCGAACTCCACGTTCACCAATTTCTATCTGAGAGATATGTCAGTCCAATCAGATAGTGTGACCACGCTTGGGCCGCTGGTGGCTGCCCAGTACGTGGTCAAGTAAAATTTCAAAAAAGGGGGGGGGGGCGGCATTTTGGATCACCACAGCAAATCAGACAACTTGCTGTATCATCTCATCTCATCTCCCATTCGTACATATGCTAGAAGGAAGAAATAAGTCAGATGGCTGGCCAGGGATGCTCATTTCATCAATATAAAGGCCTGACACTATGGTGAGTTTTAAACTTTGCCTTAACTGCGGTTTGTTTGTGTCTTTCAGTAACTGACTTCCTTCTAGATGTCTCAGCTGGGTCAACTGCGTTTCAACTCAAAAGACACCTGCTCCTGTCCTAGTGTCAACAGTAGTGATGACAGTACAGAGAGTTGACGTTGCACAGCCTGACCCAGAGAGCAAGCACGGTTAATTCCAACGCATCCTTCATCACTCCAAGTATGGTGAGTTGCCCTGAAGAGGCTTGCGGACTGAGAGTGGTGTGGACTTGGTACCTTCCAAGATTCGGGTAGTGTACGCCCTCCCCTTACTTACGGTCGGACCAAGGATCTCCCTGTATGCAATGGCTGTGGCTGATTCCCCCCCTAAGACATACAGTGCCTACCAAGGGGACCTTTCTTGTTGCCTATCGTGCCCGGGTATCCTACAACTTGGTGGAAATGTGTACCACACCACGAGCACAGCTACATGGATGGAGACACTCAGATAAGTAAAATTGTATCAACTACTTCAATTACCCTTACGTTCTGTGACCAGGGTTAACTTGTTGAGTAATAATGTCTCAGATTTATACCCATGTCTGTGTCGTTCCAGCGATTACTAGTCTGCTATGGGAGTTACCACGAGGCCGAGATTCCCGCCTCCATATGTTGGTACTGTGGCATGAATTGAAACAGGTTTAAGATTTGGGAATCAAATATCAAACATTTATAAACAATGTTTCTATTTGTTACCAAATCAAACCTGTTTCATTTTGATTGACCCTCCCTCCGTCCCCTCATGCCGGCCTTAAACACTACAGGTCTCGGTAATTACAATGAGAAAGAGGACTAG
This sequence comes from Hanleya hanleyi, assembly GCA_036873755.1. NCBI lineage: Eukaryota > Metazoa > Mollusca > Polyplacophora > Lepidopleurida > Hanleyidae > Hanleya > Hanleya hanleyi. Next base: position 4,964 of record JAVTVY010055476.1, read on the forward strand.
AATGGTTTGAGCAGAGCCTTTATAGTAATGCCGCTGGGATAGATGGGAGAGCTCTCCTAGGGGCGGACAACTCTCCGCTAGGGGAGCTAACTTTTAGTTTTAACTTCCGTTTTCTACGTTGTATCATCTTCCTGACGGAGATTAATAGGCATGAATTGAAACAGGTTTGATTTGGTAACAAATAGAAACATTGTTTATAAATGTTTGATATTTGGACCAAACATGGGTCCCTTGATTGCCCCAACAGGTCATTTCCCATGCCCAAAATGACATATTTTTTGCTACTGCTCAACTGCGCATGAGTAGCACGATGCGACTTCCAACAAAAACCATACCATTCGTCATCTACATGCAGTGAGTTACAAGATGACACCCCACACGGTCCATTTAGACCACAGATGGTCCATCTCTACTCCAAAAACCTTCCTTCGCACCCTCAAAATGCCTACTTTGTCTACTACTCCTACTGATGACGTCACTGATCATGTGGAGATCCCTCAAGCCGTGGTCTACATACCGAGGGCTTCACTTTGACACCTCACACGACGCAATCGAACCAAGAATGGTCTCTCAATTGCTCAAGCACACCCTCACGCATCCCAAAACGCCCGCTTTCGCTACTACTCCTACTTTTGTATGTATGGTCCCTGTGTGATGTCATACCCAACAAATAGCATATTATCTTGTAAATATTCGATGCAGCAATCAATGCTGAATAATATATGGCCAACATTATAAAGATTGGATAATAATTATGGAGGATAAGACTATTCTTGTAACCCTACCCCCTATTGTCACAAAAATTGTACTTATTAACACAGCAGTAATTTCAAAGTGATTAAAGGGGTAGTGAGTCCCAGTTTATCGACTGTTAACAAATTGTTTCTTATTTGACATGTCCTAAAGCACATAAAAAAAATAGTTTCGGTCTGTAGTGGGGGGGGAGGGGGTCACTTGTCTTTATTACACCATGTAAGCGTCCTGTCTGTGTCTTGTGCGCTGTCCTCAGTGTTTTATAGGATGGATGGAGGGTGTCTGGTTCCATGCTGCTTCAAAGATTTCTTCTTTGAAGTAGCAGGAACACAACTGGGCTGGGTGGTGCTTAGTTGGTTCGTCGTGATATAGCTGAAATATTGTTGAAAGCGACGTTAAATTCTATTTGCTCCTCTACCCCTCTGTCTTTCTCTCTATCGGTCTTGGTTCATTGTCATTTGGGACATTCTATTGATGGGAGATTCACTAGTTCTTGAAAGAAAAATGTTATCATGTTTGTATCTAATCAGATGCCACACGCCAAAATTATATTTTCACACAATACAGTAGGGGGTTAACCGGTTTGATTATTTCCAAGCTTCTAGAGGGCCTGAACTAGTCCCCGAGGTTTGAGCCAATTTTCATGACTGAGATTTTTTAGGCTTTGAAGATGCGCACTTCTTATTGATGAGATGAACTTCGCAGGCTAATACACCTAATGGGGGTTTTCCCATCAATTCCAGTGATGAATCAGCTAGTACTCTCACAGTTTGAAACTGGAGGCCCTGGGCATGTGTAGGCTTGTTAAGTATATATTTCGCATCTTCAAACGAGTCGACTTCTCTTCACATTTCAAAGTGTGAACAGAGAAGTCCATGAGTATGATACTTTGAAGCTGTAGATCACCTTTATTATGTGAAGAAATATTAATTCCTGTGAAAATTACCAAGAGATGGATTTTGCCTTCTACCCTCATAAAAATTAACAAACATGCAGGGTAATCAAATGTAATTGCAGTCAAATAAATACTAAATGTTTGTTGAAGTCTGTCTGATCCACCAATAGACTGCCAATGTCTTCAGCTTCAACTTTGTTTACTCTGAAGACCGTCTTGTAAATTCTTCATGACTCTCAAGACCAGCTCCTCTTGGAAGGGAAGACCCACACATTGAACTGCTACCGGCAGACCCTCGGAACCCACCATAGCCTGAGGGATAGAAAGTAGATAATATGTCTGAGAAAGTCAGTGGTGAGGTCAGAGGGCAAACCTGCCTGGTATTATGATCAACTTGAATTGTCATGACACTTTTAATAACGAAAATTGTCAGAAAATAGCCGAATTTTTCTTGCTCTGATGCGCACTTGAGACATGGCTACCAACACCCATCTACACTACTCCATAGGCATGATTCTATTGGAGCCAGATCATTGAAAACACTGCAGATGTGTGCAACGCCATTTGCAAGCCGCCTACGCCATGAGCCCATGACGTGTCAACTGTACGAAGGGATGTTTTTACAATATAGACCCAAACACATCGACGCCGTGAAGTGACAAGACTGGCCAAGTTTGTTTAGGAATAAGAGGATCCCAAATAACACAAGAACAATGCATCCAAAGACTTCTTGAGTATTTTTCTTCTTGAGTGATCACACTTCATTTTAGGCTTAGAAGGTATCTTACATGTACATGTTATGTACACTGCTATCTGAATGATCACACCAAACAAGCTGGTATTGGGTTGCCCATCTTTGCAAGCACACTTATCCAAAGAGGGATTGGACGGGGAAACATGCTTGGTAACCTTTCTCCCTATTATGACAGAGACCGAGCCAAAGAAGCGAAGGCGTCTTGGTCGCCAAAGCTTAACGAGCCGTAGGAAAGACCAAATACCTCACACCAGTTGATGACCAACCAAACTTGAGTAAACTTTGATTCATCCAGAGTCGTGCCCTTCCACCATTAGTGAATTTGATTTGTGATTTCCACCCATGCAGACCAATGACGGACTGAAGCTATGGGTGGAATCCTCCCCATCATCAATAACCCCAGCCTCATCGAATTCATCGAATGCTGTCACATTAAAATCTTCTCAGTGGTTGCGCTATCGACACTAATTGTCTATACTTTAATCACTTGAGATAAATATGTACAATTATGCAATACGGTCGAAGCCTGTAGAGATGACGATCAAGTAAACACGCTGTGGTGCGGTGTGTTCTTTTCCAGAATATTAAGGCTCTAACCCGCATCAGCTCGAACGTCCAAGCGTCCACGGACTCTCGAGGTCCTCATGGCGGCCAGACCTCCTTTCCGGCTCCTACTGGAGAGCACGTTCTCTCGCCTCGATTGTCAGGACCCTCCTGATGAGAACACGGTTTTTATATCCCATCCACTCCATGATACTTTCTATATATCTATATTTTCTGCATTCCAGGCAGGTCGATTTGCCCGCTTCGACGGATTGTTTCAGACGATTACACCAGGACTTCAAGGTATTGTCTGTCCCTTAGAACCCCGGAGTACCGTCTGGAGAAAGTTTTAGCATTCATTGCCCTCTGGTAAGCAAATCGCAGCCATTTTACTGGCGTACACAATGTACACACAGTCAGTCATGTGTATCACATGTCACGAATGTCAGTTAAAATCATTAAAGGGGAGTAGTATAGAAAGCATTAAGTGCACTCTATCCCAGCATGCATTGCGCAGGGGTCAACGGGACCAAATATCCCCGTGCATTTAATACGGGGTCAATTGCCCTTTGACATCACTATGACATCACATCTGATCACATGACATCAGAGGTCATATGAAAATTTTTGCGGTCAACAGACCCAAAGATGCCCTTTCTATTTTGAGGGTCAACGGGTCCAAAGATGTCCGTGCATTTAAAAGAGGGTCAAATACTCTTTGACATCACTATGACGTCACAACCAGTCCTGTGACGTCACAGAGGTCATATGCAAATTTTTGAGGTCAACAGGCCCTTAGATGCCCTTTCTATTTTGAGGGTCAACGAGCATGTGCGATATTTTTCGCACGTCATTCTCCGTGAATCGGTTTTGTCTTTGGGTGACGTCAGAAAGGTTGTATGCAAATTTGAGGGTATTTCCATAAACTGATTAAACTACGGTATACAAAAGAACTAAATCACATTGTTGTAATAACACAGTTATTTCCCCTTATTATAATATCAATGCCAGAAGTCCAGTGGAATATCTGCGGTGTTAGTTCACCTAAACGTTAGCATTTTTGATAGTGCCCATCACCCTTAATATCCAGATATGTTGTGGTTGCACCATCTGAGAGAACTTTGTGCTTGGAGTAGAAGAAGGTGAAGGCATCCCAGTGCTGGGTGTGGGAGCGAATCTGATTCTGGACGACACAGAAACCTTTATTAGTCCCACTAGCACTGGTCTGGCTCTGGAGTACATCGAGGTACAGGGCTTTGGTGATGTTATTATCCCAATGATAGACCCCTTTACAGCTGAACTTGTTGTTGTCTCCACCGTCGCAATAGCACGTTTTTGAGCCGAGGGCGATCATGGCCTCAACCGTCCATTCTAACTTGAAGAGGCCGGGGGTATTTTTATCATAGTCGTTGTGGTCTTTGCTCAGCAGCGACTTTGCTCGGCAGCCATCCATCTCGTTCGCTTTCATAGTGTACTGGCAGTTCCGGTTTGGCTAAGGATACCCAGTTCGGGTTGAAGACGGTCATGTACGCTGAATCCGTATCCATTCCCGTCAACTGCCAGTCTGATGGGTCGAAGAACACGCCCATAAAATCGTACAGCCAGCTGGTACACCATGCACCCGATTTGTAGCGGCAGGTTGTATGTGATGGTCTTTTAGGTCGAGGTGACTTCATATGTGGTGTCGTCAATCATCTCCGTGTGGTGGTCCTGGCTGGTTACGGTTTTACCATAGCCACTGTGATTCCACGATTATAGCTTTACTGGGGTCAGCATCTCCTTGGCGACGGGCCGTGGTCACGTCCTCCGCAAACTTCTTGAAACAAGCTTCGGGTGTAAAATCCATCACTTGATAGATTTTGGTGACTTCCAGTCCGTGACTCAGGTACCAACGTAGCAAAGGGGTGCCCAGCAGGATCTTCTCGCCATACATACTTGTCATCCCTTATATCAATGATGATGGTACTGATGTCAGTCTGTCGCACCGGTAGATAAAGCACATGGTTGAAGCTCTGTGTGACCTGATCACCCTAGTCCCCTTGCGCTGGTCAAACACGTAGCAGGACAGCATCCACCACATCCGAATAAACATGAATCCCTACAAGCCAGCCTGAGGATCCAGCATGGTCTTCCCCTGGAGCCGACCGGGCCCAACATAGTTATCCGTCTCCAGTGCACACAGCTCCTTCAACGTCTTGCTGAAACGTACGGTCACATTGCTCTGGAGGATGATCAGGAATTTGTGGTTCCACTCATGGTACTCCATGTGCGGGTAATCCGCAAACAGGAAGATACTTTTACCCCCAGAAGTCTTGCCCTTGATTAGATCACCCAACGCCTAGATGAATATTTTGGTTGTAGGATACTGGCCTTCGGGAAGAGCGAAGTTATAGGTGTTGACTTCGTACGACACCGTATCATGTTGCATGTTGTACCATGTGTACGGGTGCTGGATATCCACTAGACCACACTCCCAACGTCCTGCTGCTGCTGTTGGTTTCAGTGGTGTTCCCAGGCCTTGGAGGCTTGTTCTGGCGTCTTGATCGTCGCAGTGGCTTGCTACGTGTCACGGCTCTGGAGAGGTGGGGTGTCTTGACCAGGGGTGCTTTTTTAAAGGATGTGGAAGGTTTCCGAAGGAGCGTATCCATTGTGGTGTGTAGGGTGGTGACTCCGGTTCCCACTCGGCTTCCCAAGTCAGTGGGGGACGAGTCTGTCGTTGTGACTTGCGTGTGCGCATATTGGAGATTTGCTGTTCTATGTCACGCTGCATCCAGGCCCAGCTCGGGGATTCCCCACCAATTCTTGTGGCACATGCACATCTTTCAAGCCTTGGGCAAACACCTCGCATCCTGGAGGATCCGTGTGCGACCTGCGTTGATGCATCAGGTCATTCACTAAATCAGTCATGTTGATATCTGGGTCCACCTGGTTCTGTACCAGTAGGTCGCCATTATCATTCCAGGTCATGTTCGGATTGTCTTTCACTCGCTGTAATACCAGGCCAGCTTGTTTCTTGAACGACGCGAGTACACTCTTCTACCCACTGTGGGGCTGTGGGTGGTACACCTAGTAATGGCGGCTGTGGGACAAGTGGTGTTGGCGGTACACGTTGTGCCATACAAAACGCCCAGCAGGGTTAGCAATGTTGCTACGAAGCCCACTTCTGCTTTGCGCGTTTTGGGAGACGCTGTGTTCAGAGACCCTTTGACCATAGCACTGTGTTCATGGTCGAGCGTGGAATGAAGGATGACGGCGGTGGTTTCTGGTTTTATAGTCGTTTCATCTGGTTGGCCGCGACCCAGGAATTGAAGGAACTGGGTCAGCCTTGCTATTTGACGAAGTGCATCTTCTTGCCTCGACGTTGCTCGGTTTTCAGGATGTGTTCCACAGTGTAGCAGTCTTGCTTTGTTTTCACCACGGGCTGTGTACTTGCTTGTAAAACGCTCCTTGCAATGGTTCCCATTGAAGATCTTCCAGTTCATATACTCATGGTTGTCGGGGTATTCAACGTTTAATCTGGAAGTGCTCATCGCTCCAGTTGGGGAGGTAAATCTTCTCGAACTTACCCTTGACATTACAGGGTCCCCGACCTTGAACACCTTCTCCGCTCGTGGTTGGGGTTGCATGGGGTACAAGATACGGCGGACTTGGGCCTCGTTGCGTTCGATGATGGTAATGTGGCTCTCTGTATACTCCGGTGATAGGCTCGATTGTAACCTTCCACCAGCTGGGGGAGAACATCGATGTACCGTCGTATATTCTTTGCCGTAAAGTGCTTGTACATGTGGCATTTGAATGTCCTGTTGAACCTTTCGATGATCGAAGCCTTGATCTTGTTGTAGGTGTGAAAGAAGAAGACGTTCTGGGCTTTCAGAAACTGTTGGAACGTTGAGGAATTCAATTCCTTCATCGGTTTGCAAATACAAGGGTTTGCGCCCGGTCTTGAAGATGCCCTTGAACGCAGCTACGAGATTCGCCTGCGTTTTCGCCAGGGTGGGTAACACCCATGCATACTTCAACAGGATATCGATGCATGTCAAGATATACCCATTCCCATCGCTGTGTTCGACAAAGGCGTTCATATCGACCAAATCCGCTTGCCATTGGGCATCTATACCACCAACAATAACCCGTTCAATTCATAGAAAATGGCAGCGGGCAGCTCGATGTAAGGTATAGGTACCTTGGAAATTTGCATATGATCTCTGTAACGTCACGTGACTGGATGGGACGTCATAGTGACGTCAAAGGGCATTTGACCCCGCATTAAGTGCATGGGGATCTTTGGGTTCGTTGACCCCTGCGCAATGCATGCTGGGATAGAGTACACTGAATGCTTTCTATACTACTAAGGGGAATGCTAGCGGCTTTCGTTTAAGAAGCAAGAAGAACCAAAATTTCTGAGAGTGGATGAGGGAACTCAGAATCTTAAGCAGTAGTCAACTTCCGTGCTAGTAATGTTATGTCTATAGTATTCCACTCCAGATTGGACGATACATTGTGAATTGTTATGTATAGTCTTGGGTCGATACTTCATGTAAGGAAGCACGAGAAATCTCTGGGACCATACTTTTCTGAAGCGGTAGAATGAAGACGGCACTTTGGGTATAATACTTTCTCACAGCGGTAGATTGAAGTATCATCAGCGGTGAAATGAAGACGGTAGTTTCAATATTATACTTTTGCTCAGCGGTAGATACGGCACTTTGGATTGTATTATTATTTAGCGGGAGCTTGAGACGAGACGGCGGTTTGATAGCCTTGTCCTTTTCCTCAGCGGTGGAATGGAGACGGTGGTTTGAATAGTCTCCCTTCCTTTAATTAATGGTGTGCTATTTGGGACCACTTGATTCATGAGCTGAGGAGGATTGGAGACGGCTGTTTGGAGGTCATCATTTGTACAAAGCTTATCAAGAAAATAGATTGCTTACTTTTTCATTAGCGGTGAAATGAAGACGGTAGTTTGAATATTATACTTTTGCTCAGCGGTACATACGGCACTTTGGATAGTGTTATTATATAGCGGCAGATTGAGACGGTGGTTTCATAGCCTTCCCCTTTTCCTCAGCGGTGGAATGGAGCTGGTGGATTGAATAGTCTCCCTTGCTTTGAAGCACTTTTTCATCAGCGATGGAATGAAGACGGTAGTTTGAATATTACACTTTTGCTCAGCGGTACATACGGCACTTTGGATAGTGTTATTTTTTTTAGCGGTAGATTGAGACGGCAGTTTGATAGCCTCCTTTTTCTCAGCGGTGGAATGGAGACGGTGGTTTGAATCGTCTCCCTTGCTTTGAAGCAGTTTTTCCTCAGCGGTGCAATGAAGACGGTAGTTTGAATATTATACCTTTGCTCAGTGGTACATGTAGATACGGCACTTTGGATAGCATTATATTATTTAGCGGCAGATTGAGACGGTGGTTTGATAGCCTTCTCCTTTTCCTCAGCGCTGGAATGGAGGCGGTGGTTTGAATAGTCTCCCTCGCTTTGAATCAGTTTTTCCTCAGCGGTGGAATGAAGACGGTAGTTTGAATATTATACCTTTGCTCAGTGGTACATGTAGATACGGCACTTTGGATAGTATTAATTAGTTAGCAGCAGATTGAGACGGTGGTTTGATAGCCTTCTCTTTTTCCTCAGCGGTGGAATGGAGACGGTGGATTGAATCGTCTCCCTTGCTTTGAAGCAGTTTTTCCTCAGCGGTGGAATGAAGACGGTAGTTTGAATCATCTCCCTTGCTCTGAAGCAGTTTTTCCTCAGCGGTGGAATGAAGACAGTAGTTTGAATATTATACCTTTGCTCAGCGGTAGATACGGCACTTTGGATAGTATATTATTTAGCGGCAGATTGAGACGGTGGTTTGATAGCCTTCTCCTTTTCCTCAGCGGTGGAATGGAGCTGGTGGATTGAATAGTCTCCCTTGCTTTTAAGCGCTTTTTCATCAGCGGTGGAATGAAGACGGTAGTTTGAATATTATACTTTTGCTGAGCGGTACATACGGCTCTTTGGATAGTGTTATTATTTAGCGGTAGATTGAGACGGCGGTTTGATAGCCTCCTCCTTTTTCTCAGCGGTGGAATGGAGACGGTGGTTTGAATCGTCTCCCTTGCTTTGAATCAGTTTTTCCTCAGCGGTGGAATGAAGACGGTAGTTTGAATATTATATTTTTGCTCAGCGGTAGATACGGCACTTTGGATAATATTATTAGTTAGCGGCAGATTGAGACGGCGGTTTGATAGCCTTCTCTTCCTCAGCGGTGGAATGGAGACGGTGGTTTGAATATTATACCTTTGCTCAGCGGTAGATACGGCACTTTTGATAGTATTATTATTTAGCGGCAGATTGAGACGGTGGTTTGATAGCCTTCTCCTTTTCCTCAGCGCTGGAATGGAGACGGTGGTTTGAATAGTCTCCCATGCTTTGAGGCACTTTTTCCTCAGCGGTGGAATCAAGACAGTAGTTTGAATATTATACCTTTGCTCAGCGGTAAATACGGAACTTTGGGTAGTATTATATTATTTAGCGACAGATTGAGACGGTGGTTTGTTAGCCTTCTCCTTTTCCTGCGCGGTGGAATGGACCTGGTGGATTGAATAGTCTCCCTTGCTTTGACGCACTTTTTCATCAGCGATGGAATGAAGACGGTGGTTTGAACATTATACTTTTGCTCAGCGGTAGATACGGCACTTTGGATAGTGTTATTATTCAGCGGCAGATTGAGACGGCGGTTTGATAGCCTCCTTTTTCTCAGCGGTGGAATGGAGACGGTGGTTTGAATCGTCTACCTTGCTTTGGAGCAGTTTTTCCTCAGCGGTGGAATGAAGACGGTAGTTTGAATATTAAGTTACCTAACCCTAAGTCCTAAACCCGCTTTGACACCGTCTTGACACTCGTCTAAACATACAACCCTCCGTAACCCTGCTTTGACATTCGACTTCACGTACATTCCTCCCTAACACCGCTTTGACACTCGTCTTCACATTGACGTACATTACTTCCTGACATCGCCTTGACACTCGACTTCACATACATTCCTTCCTAACACCGCTTTGACACTCAACTTCCCATACATTCATCCCTAACACGACTTTGACAGTCAACTTGATATACATTCCTCCCTAACACCGCTTTGACACTCGACTTCACGTACATTTGTCCCTTAACACCGCTTTGACACTCGACTTCACGTACATTTGTCCACACACTCGAATTCTCTCCTTCCTAACCCAGATTTGACAAACTACAGACTTTGGTGGAGAAATAATTTTTTTCACAGCTGAAACGAAGCTGAACTTGATAGTTATGAAAGTTACCTAACCCTAAGTCCTAAACCCGCTTTGACACTCGACTTCAGGTACAGTCCTCCCTAACAGCGCTTTGACACTCGGCTACACGTACATTCCTCCCTAACACCGCTTTGACACTCATCTTCACATACAACCCTCCCTAACCCTGCTTTGACACTCGACTTCACGTACATTCCTCCCTAACACCGCTTTGACACTCGAACTTCACGTACATTTGTCCCTAACACCGCTTTGACACTCGAATTCACGTACATTCCTCCCTAACCCCGATTTGACAAACTACAGACTTTGGTGGAGAAATAAATTTTTTTTATAGCTGAAACGAACCTGAACTTGATAGTTATGAAAGTTACCTAACCCTAAGTCCTAAACCCGCTTTGACACTCGACTTCAGGTACAGTCCTCCCTAACACCGCTTTGACACTCGGCTACACGTACATTCCTCCCTAACACCGCTTTGACACTCACAACCCTCCCTAACACTCGACTTCACGTACATTCCTCCCTAACACCGCTTTGACACTCGTCTTCACATTCACGTACATTCCTTCCTGACATCGCTTTGACACTCGACTTCACATACATTCCTTCCTAACACCGCTTTGACACTCAACTTCCCATACATTCATCCCTAACACGACTTTGACAGTCAACTTCATATACATTCCTCCCTAACACTGCTTTGACACTCGACTTCACGTACATTTGTCCCTAACACTGCTTCGACACTCGGATTCAGGTACATTCCTCCCTAACCCCGATTTGACAAACTACAGACTTTGGTAAAGAAATAATTTTTTTATAGCTGAAACGAACCTGAACTTGATAGTTATGAAAGTTACCTAACCCTAAGTCCTAAACCCGCTTTGGCACTCGACTTCAGGTACAGTCCTCCCTAACACCGCTTTGACACTCGGCTACACGTACATTCCTCCCTAACACCGCTTCGACACTCGTCTTCACACACAACCCTCCCTAACCCTGCTTTGAAACTCGACTTCACGTACATTCCACCCTAACACCGCTTTGACACTCGACTTCACGTACATTTGTCCCTAACAACGCTTGGACACTCGAATTCACGTACATTCATCCCTAACCCCGATTTGACAAAGTACAGACTTTGGAGAAATAAATTTTTATAGCTGAAACGAACCTAAACTTGATAGTTATGAAAGTTACCTAACCCTAAGTCCTAAACCCGGTTTGACACTCGACTTCAGGTACAGTCCTCCGTAACACCGCTTTGACACTCGGGTACACGTACATTCCTCCCTAACACCGCTTTGACACTCGTCTTCACATTGACGTACATTACTTCCTGACATCGCCTTGACACTCGACTTCACATACATTCCTTCCTAACACCGCTTTGACACTGAACTTCCCATACATTCATCCCTAACACGACTTTTACAGTCAACTTCATATACATTCCTCCCTAACACCACTTTGACACTCGAATTCACGTACATTCCTCCGTAACCCCGATTTGACAAACTACAGACTTTGGAAAAATAATTTTTTTTATAGCTGAAACGAACCTGAACTTGATAGTTATGAAAGTTACCTAACCCAAAGTCCTAAACCCGCTTTGACACTTGACTTCAGGTACAGTCCTCCCTAACACCGCTTTGACACTCGGCTACACGTACAACCCTCCCTAACCCTGCTTTGACACTTGACTTCACGTACGTTCCTCCCTAATACCGCGTTGACACTCGACTTCACGTACATTTGTCCCTAACACCGCTTTGACACTCGAATTCGCGTACATTCCTCCCTAACCCCGATTTGACAAACTACAGACTTTGGTGGAGAAATAATTTTTTTTACAGCTGAAACGAACCTGAACTTGATAGTTATGAAAGCTACCTAACCGTAAGTCGTAAGTCGGCTACACGTACAACCCTCCCTAAACCCGCTTTGACACTCGACTTCAGGTACAGTCCTCCCTAACACCGCTTTGACACTCGGCTACACGTACATTCCTCCCTAACACCGCTTTGACACTCATCTTCACATACAACCCTCCCTAACCCTGCTTTGACACTCGACTTCACATACACTCCTCCCTAACACCGCTTTGACACTCATCTTCACATACAACCCTCCCTTACCCTGCTTTGACACTCGACTTCACGTACATTCCTCCCTAACACCGCTGTGACACTCAACTTCACGTACATTTGTCCCTAACACCGCTTTGACACCCGAATCCATGTACATTCGTCCCTAATACCGCTTTGACACTCAACTTAACGTACATTCCTCCCTAACCCCGATTTGACACACTACAGACTTTGGTGGAGAAATAATTTTTTTTATAGCTGAAACGAACCTGAACTTGATAGTTATGAAAGTTACCTAACCCTAAGTCCTAAACCCGGTTTGACACTCGACTTCAGGTACAGTCCTCCCTAACACCGCTTTGACACTCGGCTACACATACATTCCTCCCTAACTCCGATTTGACAAACTACAGACTTTGGTAAAGAAATACTTTTTTTTATAGCTGAAACGAACCTGAACTTGATAGTTCTGAAAGTTACCTAACCGTTAGTCGTAAACCCGCTTTGACACTCGACTTACCCGCTTTGACACTCGACTTCAGGTACAGTCCTCCCTAACACCGCTTTGACACTCGGCTACACGTACATTCCTTCGTAACACCGCTTTGACACTCGTCTTCACATATAACCCTCCCTAACCCTGCTTTGACACTCGACTTCACGTACATTCCTCCCTAACACCGTTTTGACACTCGACTTCACGTACATTCCTCCCTAACACCGCTTTGACACTCGGCTACGCATGTATGCCTACATGATAAAGAGTTATATTTATATTTTTAAAGTTACTAATATAATTTTTCGATTGGACGAAGAACTTGGAAGTGGACTAGGTTATCGTGGAATCTGCCCTATGGTTCATATAATACAGGCTATTTTGCTGCAACAGCATGCTATTTTCTATATTTGAATAAGACGTTTTTAACATGGTTGTGAAGTTTGTAAATTTTTGTGTTAGCTAATATATAAGATCTTACTTTTGACAAAAACATCTCAAAATTTCTTTTCAACAGCACTGTAAAATTACCAAACATGTGTTTTTTTTAATAATTTTAAAAATATGCATATCTGATGAAGAAGTTATTGCAAAATCCGTTGTCGAGGACATGTGACCTCCGACTTGTATCAGCTCAAGTCCGCTGTATAGACATCGACAATTGAAATATCCAAACACATCATATCCAACCAAGAGTTATAACCCGTTCTTGCCATATTTACAAGGAAGATTTATTCCGTTGGAGCAATGCCGCAAAGCAGCTGTGTAGGTAGGAATTGCCAGTCTGCAAACTACCAAGACTGCAACGCCACTGTTTGAAATTGAAAGTTCGAAAAGACATAGGCCTATACACGCTTAAAACTAGTGTTGAAAGTTACTCGTAAAGTGTTGAAATAACCCTTTAAGTGTGTCCACAGGGACAACACTTAAAGAGCAGTCCCTGTGGACACACTTAAAGGGTTATTTCAACACTTTACGAGTAAGTTTCAACACTTTAGTTTAAGCGTGTATACAAATTCTTTCTCAAATATAACCCACACCAGTCGTCCCATATTTCTGATAAGTGTTATTTATCTACTTATATTGTGTTCGCTATCGCGGAGTCCCTTACATGAATTATGGACCATATATGTGCACTAAGTTTGCGGACTTATACCAGACGAAGTGTGCTGGCGTACTGATTTTCCATCAGCTCATGTATCAAGCGGTCTCAAATAGCAGTCAATTGCTTCAAAGCAAGGGAGACTATTGAAACCATCGTCTCCATTCCACCGCTGAGGAAAATGAGAATGCTATCAAACCGCCCTCTCGATTTGCCACTAAATAATAATACTATCCAAAGTGCCGTATCTACCGCTGAGCAAAAGTATAATATTCAAACTACCGTCTTCATTCCACCGCTGATGAAAAAGTGCTTGAAAGCAAGGGAGACTATTCAAACCACCGTCTTCATTCCAACGCTGATGAAAAAGTAAGCAGTCGATTGCTTCAAAGCAAGGGAGATTTTTCAAACTACCGTCTCCATTCCACCGCCGATGAAAAGGAGAAGGCTATCAAACCGCCGTCTCAATCTGCCTCTAACTAACAATACAATCCAAAGTGCCGTATCTACCGCTGAGCAAAAGTATAATATTCAAACTACCGTCTTCACTCCACCATTGATGAGAAAGTGCTTCTAACCAAGGGAGACTATCCAAACCACCGTCTCCATTCCACCACCGAAGAAAAGGAGAAGGCTGTCAAACCGCCGTCTCAATCTGCCGCTAAATAATAATACAATCCAAAGTGCCGTATCTACCGCAAAGCAAAAGTATAACATTCAAACTGCCGTCTTCATTCCACCACTAATGAGAAAGTGCTTCTAAGCAAGGGAGACTATTTAAACCACCGTCTCCATTCCACCGCCGAGGAAAAGGAGAAAACCATCAAACCGCCAAAAGTATAATATTCAAACTACCGTCTTCATTCCACCACTGATGAGAAAGTGCTTCTAAGCAAGGGAGACGATTCAAACCACCGTCTCCATTCCACCGCTGAGTAAAAGGAGAAGGCTATCAAACCGCCGTCTCAATCTGCCGTTAAATAATAATACTATCCCAAACTGCCGTATCTACCGCTAAGCAAAAGTATAACATTCAAACTACCGTCTTCATTCCATCACTGATGAGAAAGTGCTTCTAAGCAAGGGAGATTATTCAAACCACCGTCTCCATTCCACCACCGAGGAAAAGGAGAATACCATCAAACCACCGTCTCAATCTGCCGCTAAATAATAATACTATCCCAAAGTGCCGTATCTACCGCTGAGCAAAAGTATAACATTCAAACTACCGTCTTCATTCCACCACTGATGAGAAAGTGCTTCTAAGCAAGGGAGATTATTCAAACCACCGTCTCCATTCCACCGCCGAGGAAAAGGAGAATACCATCAAGCCGCCGTCTCAATCTGCCGTTAAATAATAATACTATCCCAAAGTGCCGTATCTACCGCTAGATGGACAATGAACTGTTAAATGCCGCAACGCCATTTCTCTGAAAAGATACAGCATACAGACAGCTTGGATGATTACCACTCTCAGCCCCGACCACCCATCCCTTATGAAAATGTTTCAAACGCCGCTACGCGGCCTTTAAAGCAGAAGGCATGCCTTAATAGTGGGAAGTCCATCTCTCTCGTGCTCCCTTACATGAAGTATGGACCTAGTCGGCTATATTTGTTGAATCTTGATTGTTTGGGATACATTTGAAGATCTAAGCAAATTCAAGTAAACATTTCGATTGAACGAAGCAACAATAACACATATATAGTAATTATAGTAGTATGGATGATTATATTGGTACCTTTTTCAGTGTGTTACGTCCGTCAGTATCGCCATTATAGTCCTTCATGTTGGTCGTGTCCTGAGCAGTCACCTTGGTTACCGGTACAACTCCGGCCGGGAAGTTCAATATGTTTATATAAATGAAGGTGTAGCTGTAAAAACCTGCAGACAAAATGAAGGTTTGAGGACCAGAGAACTGGCGTAGGACCATATTTTGGGAAGATCGTTACACGCTGGTCCAAAGCACCAAACGTGGCACACCAATAACTTGAGGCATAGAAGTAGTAGGTAGCAAGCATTTCAAGGCCCCTTTTCCAGGGAGATAACTCTTGGTGCCCTTTTTTCCAGGTTAAAGTATAGGGGGCGCCACATCGCCTTTCACCTCTGTGGCGCCACCAGCTCAAAGTCACGTGGAGGTCAAAAGTAGTTCCGGCAACCTTTAACCTTTGTATTCCTCCGCGGTCTGGTGGTGATGCCGTCACTTCCGCGTACAGAAAGTAGTCCCATGTCAACCAAGTGACTTCCAATGTTAATGTATACGGGGAATGCCTAAAAAGAGTATGGGAATAGACGTTTTGTAACCGGGGTGGGTCCCTAGTGGACCGAATGGGTCGAGTGAGGTGTCAAAGTGAAGCGCTCCTCGAGGGCCATTCAGTCATGGGTGGGTGCATGTAAATTAGGATTTCCCCCCGAAAATATAAAAAGCGGAACCCCTAAAATAGGGGAAAACCCCTATCAACTCTAGCCAAAAGGGCTAATATCGGTCCCCGGGCTTATCGGGGCCTGCCTATCAAGTCAATGGGGTGGGTGCATGTAAAATTAGGATTTTTTTCCGGAAATATAAAAAGCGGAACACGGACTTTACCCCTACAATAGGGGTCTGTATTATAAAATATAAGGGAAACTGCCTGTATGGGGTATGGGGATGGTCAATTTTTTTCGTTTGCTCTACTATGGGTTGTGGGGTCTCGTTTTTCTCGTCTCGCCAAGAAAAACACAATGGGAGGGGCCCCAGAGCGAATCGGTGAAATTTTGGGGAAAAGTCGCCGAGGTCTGTATATAGGCTCATACTGGCTATATGGGGGGAGGGGTGGTCAATTTTTGTTGTGGGCTTTACTATGGGTTGTGGGGTCTCGTTTTTCTCGTCTCGCCGAGAAAAACACAATGGGAGGGGTCCCGGAGCGAATCGGTGAAATTTTTGGGAAAGTACCGGGTAGCTCCATACTGGCTATATGGGAGTATAGGTTCAACCTGGGAAATTCACATACGTTCATTGTGATATGGGTTGTTTGGATTTGTTTTTCACGTCTCGTCGTTTAGAACACGATGGGAAGGGTTTCGAAGCGAAACGGTGAAATTTTTGGAAAAAGTTCACCGAGGCCTCGGTAAGCCCATAGGCCTATACTGCATGGCCCATACGGGGTGGACGTGTTGGGGTCTAGGTGAGCCCCTAATGATCCTATGGTGTGGTATGAGGTCTTATTTTGAAGCTCTCGTGGAGGAGCATCCGACTGGACTAATAGTTCGTCCGTTTTCAATATTCTGCGCAAGCGCAGTCTGGCCCGTAGTATAGAAAGCAGGCATTTTGGGGGGTATGTGGGTGTGTTTTGGGGGTAGAGATGGACCGCTATGGGTCCGAATGGGTCGTGGAAGGTGTCAAAGTGAAGCTTGTGTGGGGTAGAGTCAGAATGGCGTGTTTTTAAAATGCAAGTCGCGTCAATCTGCGCATGCGCAGTTGGTTGTAGTAAGTCAAGTGACCCTTTTGGGGCAGTGCAGGAAGGTATTAGATTCTTGATATGTGCTTTAGAATAGGTTTACCAGAAGTCTATTCTGTGAAGTCATATGACGCAGTCAGTATGTCGGCACCTCTTCCCACTTCCCTTATATGTGTTGTAATTTTTACCTGTATATGGCGAGATTCTGCTGGTGGACGTTTCGTCCCCGAGGCCCGCCCCCTGTACAGACCTTTTGGTCTTTGGTATATGTTGCCATTTGTGGGAAGTTGATGCTGGGTCGACATCGGGCCTTACAGACTAGTATTTTGTGTTAATTGCCGTCATTTACATCTGACGACGATACAGCTCACCAATCTCCAATGTACGAGTTGTCACAGCGAAACAGCTCACCAATTACCAGTATACGAGTTGTCAGAGCATTTCCATCATAGCTCTCTAGATTTGTATCTAATACCGCTCATGCCGGTGCTAGGGGCCGTGTGGTCATATCATCCATGTTGCCACATGAACAGGTACAATAAAAGCGTACCTGAGATACAACACATATCACGAATCGTTAGATTCTTGGTATGTGGTTTAGAATAGGTTTACCAGAAGTCTATTCTGTGAAGTCATATGACGCAGTCAGTATGTCGGCACCTCTTCCCACTTCCCTTATATGTGTTGTAATTTGGTGTCGAGATGGACCATCCTTGGTCCGATTGTGTCGTGGGAGGTGTTATCTTGTAGCTCTCGGGGTGTCCAGATTTGAGGGATGTTCACGTCATCTGTGACGTCATCGGTGACGTCATCAGTAGGAGTAGTAGCGAAAGTGGGCATTTTGGGGCAGTGAAGGAAGGTATTTGGTGTAGAGATGGACCATCCATATCTGTCACGCATTATACCATATCTTTGTTGTGGTATACCACATCTGTCCTGCATTATACCATGTATGTCCTGTATTATACCATACCTGTCCTATGTTATACAATGTCTGTCCTGTATTATACCAAATCTGTCCTGTATTGTACCATATTTGTCCTCTATTATACCATATGTCCTGTATTATACCAAATCTGCCCTGTATTATACAGTATCTGTCCTGTATTATACCAAATCTGTGCTGTATTATACCAAATCTGTGCTGTATTATACAATATCTGTCCTGTGTTATACCATATCTGTGCTGTATTATACAATATCTGTCCTGTATTATACAATATCTGCCCAGTATTCGGCAATATATGTTCTGTATTATACCAAATCTGTCCTGTATTATACAGTATCTGTCCTGTATTGTACCATATATGTCCTGTATTATACCATATCTGCTCTGTATTATACAATATTTCTCCTCTATTATACCATATCTGTGCTGCATTATACCATATCTGTCCTGCATTGTACCATATATGTCCTGTATTATACCAAATCTGTGCTGTATTATACAATATTTGCCCTCTATTATACCATATCTGTGCTGTATTATACCATATCTGTCTTGAATTATACCATATCTGTGCTATATTATGCAATATCTGTCCTGTGTTATACAATATCTGTCCTGTATTATACCAAATCTGTCCTGTTTTGTACCATATTTGTCCTGTATTATACAATATATGTTCTGTATTATACCAAATCTGTCCTGTATTATACAGTATATGTCCTGTATTATACCAAATCTTTGCTGTATTATACAATATATGTTCTGTATTATACCAAATCTGTCCTGTATTATACAGTATATGTCCTGTATTATACCAAATCTGTGCTGTATTATACTATATCTGTCCTGTATTGTACCATATATGTTCTGTATTATACAATATATGTTCTGTATTATACAATCCGATAGCCGTTGTCGTGAATAACAACAAGTTCAGCAATGTTCATACAGTTTATTATCCCCAATGTTACATCATACCCAGGCTGGGGGAGCTGCCCTGGGCATGTTTAGTATGTTCATAGCAAAACAAATTGAAATATCAAACACCATGTTGTATTATTTAACGCACCGTCACATTAGGTACAAGTGTTTACTGAGATCAAGTCAACGATCAGCATGTAAACATATAGAGTATGTACGGCATGTTATGGTATTCATCAGTGCACGGGTGACGCATTCAGCCGAGGGGGTCGGTCAGCTTGGTAACGAAAAACGTAACATTGGTCACCCTCTCCACTGTCCACTTGGTGTTGGGGCGTTGGTGTTGGGCCCATTCCAACGGATCCACGTTGTCCAGTTTCTCCAGCATCGTCTCTAGCGACACCCGGTTAATGATGGTAAACGGTTGGTCAAATACCTGGATGTTACTGCTCGGGTAAAAGTATCGGACTTGGACTGTCTCCTTATGCTGCAGCACATAACCAAACGCCAGATTCAATTTGAAGGCCGTAGTTTGGTCGTTGAAGATGGCTTCCACGTAGCTACGTAGACGGGCGAGGTCGGTCAGTCGGAAATTGTAGATATCTTGAATAGGGCGATGACGGTTGAAACATTGCCGTATCATGGACCAATGGCGCCGATAGATGTCACTCACTGGACGGGCGTCCTGTAAGAGATCGCTAGGAACATTTATGGGCTCGTCCAGAAAATGTTTGATGTTGTCAGGCGTATGACTCGAAACCGTAACAGTGGGGTCCGGTTGGATATCCAGACTCTTCTGAACTGTGGGTATAGGCGGGCTCTCCGTCATCGCATTACCAGTGGCGTTCGTCTCCCCGGGTTCATCTTCACTGCGTCTGACGGGACATGAATCAAACGCTGATGCCGTCTTAACTGACTGCGTCGTTTGAAGAGTTGACCACAATCCTTACAGTGTTCCGTCGCGCCCTCGTGGAATGAGCCCATGTAAAGGATCCTTCCGATTAAATGACCGTGCGCAGGTTATACAAGTATACCGTGCATCGTTGTGGGTGGAGGCCTTGTGGCGGTGGAAGTCGTGCAGACGAGTAAACTGCTTCTGGCAAGTTGTGCAAGTGAACATCTTGGTGGTTGACAGAGTGTCTGATGAAACGGCCAGGCCGCTTCCCTTTTATAGCACGCTGGCTGGTGATCTATTTTTAGCACACTCAGTTGAACTATCCCCAAGTCCAGGGCCGAGATGTACTGGCGTACGACTGAGCCGCATTGTGTGTGTGTGTGTGTGTGTGTGTGTGTGTGTGTATGGGCAGTGGATTTTACATCCGGGATCTTGTCAACATCTGCGTTTCCCAGTGGGTTTTTCCCATCGTTCCTCCGTCTTTCATCCGGGTACTGTAGTTTTACATCCGTGTCCTCATCTTACATCCGTGTTTTTCATGAGCCGCATTGCGCGCGTGTGTGTGTTTGTGTTTGTGTCCATTCGTGCACAATGTAGAATCACGTTCTCTTCGAAAACTTCCTCTCATTGCATCAATATGCTCAGACCCATTCAAAATAAACACAACCAAGAGACATCAACAACAACAGGCACATTGCGTAATACACGTTTTATTATCCTCACACCATCACCACCACCACCACCTGGCGTTGACGCCGTCAACGATCAGCATGTAGACATATAGAGTATGTACGGCATGTTATGGTATTCATCAGTGCATGAGTGACGCATTCAGTCGATGGGGGTGGTCGGTCAGCTTGGTAACGAAAAACGTGACATTGGTCACCCTCTGTACGACCCATTGTGTGTTGGGGCGTTGTTGTTGGGCCCATTCCAAGGGATCCACGGTGTCCAGTTTCTCCAGCGATAAACGGTTGGTCAAATACCCGGATGTTACTGCTCGGGAAAAAATATCGGGCTTGGTCTGTGTCCTTATGCTGCAGCACATAACCAAACGCCAGATTCAACTTGAAGGCCGTAGTTTGATCGTTGAAGATGGCTTTCACGTAGCTGCGTAGATGGGCGAGGTCGGTCAGTCGGAAATTGTAGATATCTTGAATAGGGCGATGACGGTGGAAGCAGTGCCGGATCATGGGCCAATGGCGCCGATAGATGTCACTCACTGGATGATCGTCGTGTAACAATATCCGGTATTGTTAACGTGCGCAGGGGGCAAAGGTCAGTTCCGGTCACGTGAACGGAAGCGGAAGTGACCTCACAGAGGTCATATGCAAATTATTGAGGTCAGCAGGTGTCCAAAACCCGGCTGTAAGATGGGACCCGGATGTAAAACCACAGTACCCGGATGGAAGACGGAGGAACGACGGGAAAACCCCACTTGGAAACCCGGATGTTGACAAGATCCCGGATGTAAAATCCACAGCCCACACATACACACACACACACACACACACACACGCGCGCGCGCGCAATGCGACTCAGCACAGCCGTTTCATCGAACACTCTGTCAACCACCAAAGATGTTCACTTAATACGTGTTCGAAATCATTCACTCGTCTGCACGACTTGCGCCGCCATGAGGCTACCAAGCACGAAGGAACCGCCCAGTATAGCTGTACGATATGTACACTGTCGCTTCAGCGCCCGGATCATTTACAGCGCCACACACGTGCACGCCATGAAGTACCCAAGCGTCCATGCGAAGGATGTGGTCGGCTTTTCAAACTGACCAGTCAGTTGCTGCGACACCAACGCACACGACACCCTGTTCCGCAGCCACGTTTGCAGGTAGAAGAGCCCGTAGGCACCAATATCGAGACAGGGGGAACTCCCACCCATCGCACGAGGGCCGATGATGATGTCGCCCTAATTCAACAGTCAAACTCCGACGACAAGACCTTGGGCCAGATTTTGTACGACGTGGAGGGCAAAGCACACTTCGTGGACGAACCCATAAATGTTCCTAGCGATCTGTTACACGAAGGCCATCCAGTGAGTGACATCTATCGGCGCCATTGGCCCATGATCCGGCACTGTTTCTACCGTCATCGCCCTATTCAAGATATCTACAATTTTCGACTGACCGACCTCGCCCGTCTACGCAGCTACGTGGAAGCCATCTTCAACGATCAAACTACGGCCTTCAAGTTGAATCTGGCGTTTGGTTATGTGCTGCAGCATAAGGACACAGACCAAGCCCGATATTTTTATCCGAGCAGTAACATCCGGGTATTTGACCAACCGTTTACCATCATTAACCGGGCGTCCCTAGAGGCGATGCTGGAGAAACTGGACACCGTGATCCCTTGGAATGGGCCCAACAACAACGCCCCAACACACAGTGGGTCGTAGAGAGGGTGACCAATGTCACGTTTTTCGTTACCAAGCTGACCAACCACCCCCATCGACTGAATGCGTCACTCATGCACTGATGAATGCCATACATACTCTATATGTCTACATGCTGATCGTTGACGGCGTCAACGCCAGGTGGTGGTGATGGTGTGAGGATAATAAAACGTGTATTACGCAATGTGCCTGTTGTTGTTGATGTCTCCTGGTTGTGTTTATTTTGAATGGGTCTGAGCATATTGATGCGATGAGAGGAAGTTTTCGAAGAGAACGTAATTCTACATTGTGCGCGAATGGACACAAACACAAACACACACACGCGCGCAATGCGGCTCATGAAAAACACGGATGTGAGATGAGGACACGGATGTAAAACCACAGTACCCGGATGAAAGACGGAGGAACGATGGGAAAAACCCACTGGGAAACCCAGATGTTGACAAGATCCCGGATGTAAAATCCACTGCCCACACACACACACAAACACACACAATGCGGCTCAGTCGTACGCCAGTACATCTCGGCCCTGGACTTGGGGATAGTTGAACTGAGTGTGCTAAAAATAGATCACCAGCTAGCGTGCTATAAAAGGGAAGCGGCCTGGCCGTTTTATTAGACACTCTGTCAACCACCAAGATGTTCACTTGCACAACTTGCCAGAAGCAGTTTACTCGTCTGCACGACTTGCACCGCCACAAGGCCTCCACCCACAACGATGCACAGTGTACTTGTATAACCTGCGCACGGTCATTTAATCGGAAGGATCCTTTACTGCGCCACGAACGCTCATTCCACGAGGGCGCCACGGAACACTGTAAGGATTGTGGTCAACTCTTCAAACGACGCAGTCAGTTAAGACGGCATCAGCGTTTGATTCATGTCCCGTCTCTACGGTTTGGGCGACAACTTTCCACTGAAGAGGAGCCGCGGAAGGTCAGACCCAGTGAAGATGGGCCCGGGGAGACGAACGCCACTGGTGATGCGATGACGGAGAGCCCGCCTATACCCACAGTTCAGAAGAGCCTGGATATCCAGCCGGACCCCACCGTTACGGTTTCGAGTCATACGCCTGACAACATCGAACATTTTCTGGACGAGCCCATAAATGTTCCTAGCGATCTGTTACAGGACGCCCATCCAGTGAGTGACATCTATCGGCGCCATTGGTCCATGATACAGCAATGTTTCAACCGTCATCGGCCTATTCAAGATATCTACAATTTCCGACTGACCGACCTCGCCCGTCTACGTAGCTACGTGGAAGCCATCTTCAACGACCAAACTACGGCCTTCAGATTGAATCTGGCGTTTGGTTATGTGCTGCAGCATAAGGAGACAGTCCAAGTCCGATACTTTTACCCGAGCAGGAACATCCGGGTATTTGACCAACCGTTTACCATCATTAACCGAGTGTCGCTAGAGACGATGCTGGAGAAACTGGACACCGTGGATCCCTTGGAATGGGCCCAACAACAACGCCCCAACACCAAGTGGACAGTGGAGAAGGTGACCGATGTCACGTTTTTCGTTACCAAACTGACCGACCACCCCAACGGCGGAATGCTTCACCCATGCACTGATGAATACCATAACATGCCGTACATACTCTATATGTCTACATGCTGATCGTTGACTTGAGCTCAGTAAACACTTGTACCTAATGTGACGGTGCGCTAAATAATAAAACATGGTGTTTGATATTTCAATTTGTTTTGCTGTGAACATACCAAACATGCACAGGGCGGCTCCCCCAGCCTGGGTATGATGTAACATTGGGGATAATAAACTGTATGAACATTGCTGAACTTGTTGTTATTCACGACAACGGCTATCCGATTGTAGAATACAGAACATATATTGTATAATACAGGACATATATGGTACAATACAGGACAGGTATGGTATAATACAGCACAGATTTGGTATAATACAGAACATATACCGTATAATACAGGACAGATTTGGTATAATACAGAACATATATTGTATAATACAGCACAGAGTTGGTATAATACAGGACAGACACTGAATAACACAGCACAGATTTGGTATAATACAGAACATATATTGTATAATACAGGACAAATATGGTACAAAGCAAGACAGATTTGGTATAATACAGGACAGATATTGTATAACACAGGACAGATATTGCATAATACAGCACAGATATGGTATAATTCAGGACAGATATGGTATAATTCAGCACAGATATGGTATAATAGAGGGCAAATATTGTATAATATAGCACATATTTGGTATAATACAGGACATATATGGTACAATACAGGACAGATATGGTATAATGCAGCACAGATATGGTATAATAGAGGAGAAATATTGTATATTACAGAGCAGATATGGTATAATACAGGAAATATATGGTACAATACAGGACAGATACTGTATAATACAGCACAGATATGGTATAACACAGGACAGATATTGTATAATACAGCACAGATTTGGTATAATACAGCACAGATTTGGTATAATACAGGAAAGATACTGTATAATACAGGGCAGATTTGGCATAATACAGGACATATATGGTATAATAGAGAACAAATATGGTACAATCCAGGATAAATTTGGTATAATACAGGACAGATATTGTATAACATAGGACAGGTATGGTATAATACAGGACATATATGGTATAATGCACGACAGATGTGGTATACACAACAAAGATGTGGTATAATGTATGACAGATATGGATGGTCCATCTCTACACCAAATACCTTCCTTCACTGCCCCAAATGCCCACTTTCGCTACTACTCCTACTGATGACGTCACCGATGACGTCACAGATGACGTGAACATCCCTCAAATCGGGATGTACACCCCGAGAGCTACAAGATAACACCTCCCACGACACAATCGGACCAAGGATGGTCCCTCTCTACCCCAATCACACCTCCACGCACCCACAAAA
>JAVTVY010055477.1:0-28901 GCA_036873755.1 Hanleya hanleyi
CCGTCATGGTCAGTACGTGAATGGTACCAGATTTGACTGTCTCTCGTATTTATAGGGAGAACCCCGTGAGATCAAAGGATCGGGTGGTCATGTCACTGGGCTGACTGAGTCTAGTCGGATAATCAATGGCATCATCGTCTGCCTCCGCTTCATTGCTATGTTTGGTAATTTGTTCATTGGGTTCTGCCGCCGCTTCACTCAGGGCACGAGCCCACTTCAACTGAACAGCTGACCGCTCGTCCGGTGTAAACAGCTGGTCCACAATAGGCACCACTTTCTCGAAGGCTGTCCACAAATCGGGGTCTAGGGTGAAGCCTCGCGTAGGATCTCGGTAACGGCCCAGGCGTGGGAAGAAGGGTCCACGGTGTACGTAGATGGTATTGTCTATGTGGATGAGGTTTCCGTCGAGCTCACCGCTCAACACCCGTTTAAATTTGGTCCAGCCGTCACGGTGTAGCGTAACCGTATTCGATACGGCCTCAGCGCGCGACCAGCAAACATCTCCACGGTCTTCCACGAGGGTGACTTTATCTTCCTAGACGTGTAACCCCACCCGGGGTGTAAGGGGAAGGATGGCTCGTAGGACAGGTGACATGCTTGACCCAATGACGAACGGTGAATGACACACACTCTGACTGTCTTTCGTATTTATGGTGAGGTCCAACTGTCAATGCCACAGCGCCAGGGTCAATAGGGCAAAAACTATTGTGAGGCCAACCAGCCGTCGCTGGTTCCGGCGTGAGCGCTCGTGGTCCATAGCCCGAGCATCAAGGATGGCTGTCATAGTCCAGTAGTGGTGAGTGATGGCACACCTCTCCATCGTGTGCACTCTGTCGAGGACCGCTTCTGTGAACTCTTTCAGGATCTGGCGTCGCCCCTCGTTGTCGTTGCCATCTGCAAACATGGACCGAACCACTGCTCGGTAACCCGTGAGTGAATTAACCACGGTGGTATGCTGTAAAATGCGAGTCGCATAGAGCTGCAACCGTAGAAATGAAGGTGTGGGATCCAGAGGGACGTGTTTTATAGACCATGTCACACATGCGCGCCTATACGTAGCTCTACGGGTGTAGTCCGTGATACGTACTATTCTGATTGGTTAGTGCAAAAAGTGAGCAACAACAACAAAGACTACAGCGCCGGAGGCGCTCCTGGATCCCCTGCAAAATCTTCTCCACGTGTCATGGTATAGCTCCGGTGCCCTAAAAATTCCCACTTTTATACACCTACATAGAAGTACCCGGATGTAGGCGCGGACGTAGGCGAAAGCCTTCTAGTACCCGGATGTAGGCGCAGACGTGAGCGAAATTCTAGCACCCGTCCATTGGTTCTTTTATCGATCGCTCATTGGCTCTTTTTCTCGACCGCTGATTGGTCCAAATGAAACTGCCCCTTGCCGAAAGGGAGACCTTTGACCTGGATGTGACCTTTGACCTTTTGACCCGACAATCAGCCGCGCATTTCCGGTGATGCCGCGCACTTCCGGATAACCCGCGCGCGCGCGCTGCGACCGGCCGCGCACTTCCGGATAACCCCGGCGCGCGCGCTGCGGCCGGCCGCGCACTTCCGGATAACCCGCGCGCGCTCGCTGCGGTCGGGGCGGGGCGGGACGGGGCGGGCCCGGGCCGGGCCGGGCCGGGAGAAAACCCGGATGTTGAACATCCGGACCCTACGTCTAAGGGGAACATTGGAACTCTTCTGTGTTCGAAGGTAGTTTTAGTGAAACCCGGAAGTGACATCTGTGCGCAGAACCCACACCACCACCCAACCCCAACCAGGGACCCCTAGGGGTGGGTCAAACACACACTCCCTCACGCATCCCCAAGCATGCCTGCTTTCTATACTACGACCAGACTGCGCATGCGCAGACTCTTGAACACGGACGAACCCTGAGTCCAGTCGGATGCTGCTTCACAAGAGCTTCAACATAAGACCTCATACGACTCCATCGGACCCATAGTGACCCCTGTCGGCGCCAAAATGTCTATTTCCGTACACGTTCTCTACTGCGCATGCGCAGAATGACGTCAGTTCCACGTCACACCCAGCCCGTCGGATACTCCCTCACGTATGCTTTACATTGATACCTCACTCGACCCCATCAGACCATTAGGGGCCTACCTAAACCTCAACACGTCTATTTCTATACTACGGCCAGACTGCGCATGCGCAGACTATTGACAACGAAAGACACGCTAGCCCAGGCGGATGCTCCCTCACGACAGCTTCAAAATAAGACCTCATACGACACCATAGGATCATTAGGGGCTCACCTAAACCCTAACACGTCTATGTCCACACCCTTTTCCCAGAATTCCCTGTCTGTGCATGCGCAGAATGTGGACAACGGCCGAGACCCTAGTCCAATCGGATGCCTCCTCACATAGGCTTCACATGGATACCTCACTCAACTCCATCGGCTCATTAGTGGCTCACCTAGATCCCAAAACGTCTATTTTCATACCCTTTGTCTATTGCGCATGCGCAGAATGACGATATTCCGACCCCACATCCACCCAGTGGGATGCCCCCTTACATAGCCTTCACATTGATGCCTCATACGACTCCATCGACCCACTAGTGGCCCACCTAGACCCCAAAACGTCTATTTCCATACCCTTGGTCTACCGCGCATGCGCAGAATGACCATATTCCAACCCACACCCAGCCCATCGGATGCCCCCTCACATAGGCTTCACATTGATACTTCACTCGTCTCCATCGGACCAATAGGGGCTCCCCTAGATCCCGAAACGTCTATTCCCATACCCTTGGTCTACCGCGCATGCGCAGAATGACCATATTCCAACCCCACACCCAGTCCATCGGATGGCCCCTCACATAGGCTTCACATTGATACCTCACTGGACTCCATCGGACCACTAGTGACCCACCTAGACCTCAAAACGTCTATTTCCATACCATTGGTCTACCGCGCATGCGCAGAATGACGATATTTCAACCCCACACCCACCCCATCAGATGCCCCTTCACGAATGCTTCACATTGATACCTCATACGACTCCATCGGACCACTAGGGTCTCCCCTAGACCCCAAAACGTCTATTTCCATACCCTTGGTCTACCGCGCATGCGCAGAATGACGATATTTCAACCCCACACCCACCCCATCGGATGCCCCTCCACGAATGCTTCACATTGATACCTCATACGACCCAATCGGTACACTAGGGACCCCTCTCGCCCCCTTCGGGGATCTCCGTGTCTCTTCGGTGATCTCCGTGACATCTTCGCAACATTGTAGCGAACGTGCAACAATGTTGCAATTCGGGGAGCCAGGTGTTCGGCACGTGACAATCCCAAGCAGACGACAGCGAAATTCTGGCGGGAAATGCAACATTGTAGCGAACGTGCAACAATGTTGCAATTCGGGGAGCCAGGTGTTCGGCACGTGACAATCCCAAGCAGACGACAGCGAAATTCTGGCGGGAAAAACCCCATCCGAAAAGACACGGACCTGACCGAGTGGAAAAACCCCACAGACAGATCAGTACATCTCCTATCATGTTCCCAGGTCACGCTCCATTCTCCCAGACCGGAAGTGACGTCATACCTACAAGAGCGCCCCCTGGCGGAAAAAAAGGAACCAAGAATTACCTCCCTGGAAAATACGAGTTTAAATACTGTCTACCTACTACTATGGCCGTCTCTGGGTATTCTCTCTCATGACAAAGAAGATATGTCTGAGATTGCAGATGATTACTCCAAACAGACAATTTTGTCTCTCATAACGGCGTTCTCACGGTTGTTTTTGCTTCTGGTGGTGGTATTCTATTAGCTGATCATTTTCTGCTGCTGATGGCGAAGATCTGGAAGTTTCTAAGCCTTATGGTAGAGCGCTGAAAATACTTTATGTGTCTGGTGACGGTACAGGGATAACTTCAGTGTCCTGTGTCTTGTGGTTTCATTATTTAATGGTAAGATCCCCCAGTTCATGTGTCTCATGTGATGCTCTGTCAGTTTCATTAATTCTCTCCTGTAACTCCTTTGCTGATGATGGCTAGCCTCACACCACTGAACGCGCACGGGTTCGGGCCCCGCTGATGCATGTGTAAAAGTTTGCCAGTTACTTGCCGACGGGCGGTGGTTCTCTCCGGTCCAGGTAACCCGAAGCTACGATCTCAAGGTAGCGCGGTAGAGACCCAGTGACTGTATGAGCGTTTAAGCTATCTGGCTATAGTTGTCCTCAAATCTTATCACATTATGCTGTACTTTATGTTCACGATCAAAAAATCGATGAGACGACACTCCACAGGCAATGACAAAAGGGAACTAACTCTGGCGGGATCGAGACATCGCAGAATTCCACTTGTGAGGGTTTGGGCATGAAAACAGAAACATCATACTGTCTCACCAAAACCATTGTACTAACTTA
Source organism: Hanleya hanleyi (assembly GCA_036873755.1). Classification (NCBI taxonomy): domain Eukaryota; kingdom Metazoa; phylum Mollusca; class Polyplacophora; order Lepidopleurida; family Hanleyidae; genus Hanleya; species Hanleya hanleyi. Next base: position 4,397 of record JAVTVY010055477.1, read on the forward strand.
CAGTCTGTCTGCTTTGTCTATGACCATTTTGTCCATGGGCATTTTATCTGCCCTCAACTGTTGGTGACTAGGCTTGGTTTTGTGATTTGTCCCGGACTATTATAGTTTGTCCCTCTTCATTTTCAGATTGTCATTTTGCCCGTTGACCATTTTGTCCGATTGTCATTTTGTCCGTTAATTTTTTTTTGTCCATAGTCTTTTTGTACGTGGTCATTTAGTTTGCTTCACTCTCAAAATGAAAGTATTGTATTTTACATTATAAATGTCCGTGGCGTGACAACATTCTATAAGATGTTATATTTGTAACACTCTCGGAAAGTGTTGGGGAAAAAAGTGTTATATCCAACATTATAGTGCTGTATCAGGAGCAATACAACACTTTGCAATGCTCTAGTAAACACTTGTAAAATGTTGTATTGCTCCTGATACAGCACTAAAATGTTGGATATAACACTCTTTTTCAACAATTTCTGAGAGTGTTCAAAACATAACACTTTATATAATGTTGTCACTTCTCGGACATTTATAGTTTTAAATACAACACTTTCATTTCAAGAGTGGTGCTGTCTTCTGGATCGGTCGACGTACTGTCTGAATCGGTCGACGTGCTGTCTGGGTAGGTCGACGTACTTTCTGGATCGGTCGACGTACTGTCTGGATCGGTCGACGTGCTGTCTGGGTCGGTCGACGTACTTTCTGGATCGGTCGACGTACTCTCTGGATCGGTCGACGTGCTGTCTGGGTCGGTCGACGTACTTTCTGGATCGGTCGACGTACTTTCTGGATCGGTCGACGTGCTGTCTGGATCGGTCGACTCATGCTGACTGCGTTCAAGCAGACCATCCGTCTGGAATTTGGATCTTCGTTTGTAGAATATTCAAATCAGAGTGGTAAATATTTACGCTCATTTATCCGCGGCGGAGCGAGATTAGTACTGTAAGGGATGTAGATCCGACGCCGATATAACGAGCGTAGTAAATGATGGGCTCCTATTTTATCTGGAACCCCATTACTACATGATGAGGCTAATTTTGATTCGCCCTGATAAACTTATATAAAGTCGATCCGCACAGTGATTAATACAGCGGAGCCCGGTGTCAGAGGGCCCAACCCTGGGTCGATCGAGAAGGCCGTGAAGCGGACCAGAGACCCACTCTCCACTCCTCGGCCCGTGTCTTAAGAGGACCTAATGAAAATAGTTGCCTTAAGTACATACTCCGTCTTAATAGCCTTTTCTCGTCATGTTACCAGGGTTATAATGACGGTTATTGAACGACCCGATGCCGGACTCATTAGCGAACATCAAGTTCGCAGTGAGAAAGAAACGGGCAAATTGTATGCTTGTCAGAGGACGTTTTCCCAGCCATGGATTAGTACAAATTTCGTTTTGCTAATGACAATTTCGGGAATTCCATTGCACGGAGACCCATCGTTGAGGTATGATGGGGGGCTATCGCTTGGAATAATATCACCTCGCTCACCGCGTGCATCCAGTTCCACGCTTACGGTCTTGTCAACAAAACTTTAATGGCATTTTGGTTAATTCTGCTCTGGACTCATTTTCATAATATTTCATTAGCCATGACCTTTATTGAAGTGGAAAGATTCTCGGCGAAGACTCGGGGCAAATTAATGGCTCAGTTGATAGAGTAGCTCCGTGTTTAGGGAATCAGCCTCTCTTGTGTTCTGAAGCATAATACCGGAGATCTGGCTCCCAAAAAAAGCCTCACCGTCACCGATAAATATGGCATGTCGTTATAATCCAAAGTCAAAATGATCGTTTCTGCTTATAAATTGCATAATGCAGCATATAGCACTCAGATAGCCATTATTACGATTTCTATCAATTATATTATTTTTCTTGTACGCTGAAGAATTATGAGAAAGTGTTATTCTAATGAAAAATTAACGATGTCGGTACTGCACAATGTCGATTCCGTTGGCACGAATAGGCCATATTTCAGGATTAATGATGAAATGTTTAACTCGATCAGTGACTTGCCCTGTTCGCTGATCTCTATGAAAGACAAGGGTACATCGATACGTGACCGATATTAAGGTCACAGTAGTTCGATCTGGGTCACACGAGTGGTCAGTAGTGTACAAAGGCTAAATGGAGTATACTTTCCCCCGGATGTAAAAATGACGTCACAACTTCCCATGGTGGCGCCATCTGTACATTATGACGCATGGGGGGCAACTCGATCTGCCAGAGTTTGGCCGCCATCTTGAATTTTTGAGGCGGTGTGGGCGGCCATCTTGAATGTTGTGGAAAAGGGGATGTATTCCTCCGCGGTGATGCGGTCCTGGCGGTGATGCGGTCTGCCTCCGCGGAGAAAAAGTAGTCCCTAGACTGGAAATACGCTGCATGGTCCGATGGGATCGAGTGAGGTATCAAAGTGAAGCTTATGTGAAGGGGCATCTAATGGGCTGGGTGTGGGGTTGACATAGGGTCATGCTGCGCATGCGCGGTGGCCCAAGGGTATGGAAATAGACGTTTTGAGAGCTATTGGAGTCCCTAATGGGCCGATGGAGTTGAGTGAGGTATCATAGTGAAGCCTAGGTGAGGGGGCATCTGATGGGCTGGGTGGGTGCATGTAAAATTTTTCCTGAAAAAAAACGGAACACGGACTTTATCGAAAAATCCGGGAAAATGCCTATATGGGGTATGGGGGTATATAGGTCGCCGGGCTTAACGGGGCTTGCCTATCAATAGAGTTATCTCCCCCTAGTTCCAGGGTGGGTGTATGTAAAATTTTTCCTGAAAAAATACGGAACACGGACTTTATTGTAAATTACGTGAAAATGCCTATATGGGGTATGGGGGGTATAGGACCATCCTGGGAAACCTACTTCTAGACATTTGCGGTATAGGTTGTGGGGTCTCGTTTTCTTAGTCTCGTCATTTAGAACATGATAGGAAGTGTCCTGGAGCGAATCGGTGAAATTTTTGAAAAAGTACGATATAGCCCCATATAGTCCCATACTGGGATATAGGATCAATGTTTGTCCCCCTGGGAAACCTACTTCTATACATTTGCGGTAGGGTTGTTTGGATTTGTTTTTCACGTCTCGTCATTTAGAACACGATAGGAAGTGTCCCGGAGCGAAACGGTGAAATTTTTGAAAAAAGTCACCGAGGCCTGGGTAGGCCCATAGGCCTATAGTGCATGGCTATGGGTGTATAGGGCCATACGGGGTGGACATGTTGGAGTCTAGCGGGGTTTCTCATGGTCCAATGGGGTCGAGTGAGGTATCAAAGTGAAGCATTCGTGAAGGGGCATCTGATGGGCTGGGTGTGGGGTTGACATATCGGCCTTCTGCGCATGCGCGGTGGCCCAAGGGCATGAAAATAGCCTTTTTGGAGCTAGGGGAGCCCCTAATGGGCCAATGGAGTCGTAGGAGGTATCAAAGTGAAGCATTCGTGAAGGGGCATCTGATGGACTGGGCGTGGGGTTGAAATATCGGCATTCTGCGCATGCGCGGTGGCCCAAGGGCATGGAAATAGACGTTTTGGAGCTAGGGGAGCCCCTAATGGTCCAATGGGGTCGAGTGAGGTATCAAAGTGAAGCATTCGTGAAGGGGCATCTAATGGGCTGGGTGTGGGGTTGAAATATCGGCATTCTGTGCATGCGCGGTGGCCCAAGGGTATGAAAATAGCCGTTTTGGTATCTAGGGTAGCCCCTAATGGTCCAATGGGGTCGAGTGAGGTATCAAAGTGAAGCATTCGTGAAGGGGCATCTGATGGGTTGGGTGTGCGGTAGGAATATGATTCTGCGCATGCGCAGACGCAATGCGGAGCTCTCGTCCAATCAGAAGCGAGTATTTCAAATCCGTCACAGAGCTCTCAGCCAATCAGAAGCGAGTATTTTGACCCGGTGCATTATAGGCCATATCCAAGATGGCGGCACGTATGTTCAAGATGGCGGCACATCCGGTGTCGAAAACTGGCCATTTCGCCGGGATGTGGTCACCTAGTGTCGAAAACTGGACCTTGTATGGGTCCTGCTAGACGTTTTGGAGCTAGGGGAGCCCCTAATGGGCCGATGGAGTATCAGGTATCAAAGTGAAGTATATTTCAAGCATGGGTGGATGGATGTAAAAATTTTCCTGAAAAAATACGGAACACGGACTTTATTTTAAATTACGTGAAAATGCCTATATGGTGTATGGGGGTATAGGACCATCCTGGGAAACCTACTTCTCGACATTTGCGGTATAGGTTGTGGGGTCTCGTTTTCTTAGTCTCGTCAAGACAAACGTGATAGGAAGTGTCCCGCAGCGAATCGGTGAAATTTTTGAAAAAGTACGATATAGCCCCATATAGTCCCATACTAGGGGTATAGGATCAATGTTTGTCCCCCTGGGAAACGTACTTCTATACATTTGCGGTAGGGTTGTGGGGTCTCGTTTTACTCGTCTCGTCTTTTAGAACATGATAGGAAGTGTCCCCGTGCGAATCGGTGAAATTTTTGAAAAAAGTCACCGAGCCCCATATAGACCCATACTGGGGTATAGGGTCAATGTTTATCCTACTGGGAAACCCACTTCTATACATTTGCGGTAGGGTTGTGGGGTCTCGTTTTACTCGTCTCGTCATTTAGAACACGATAGGAAGTGTTGCGGAGTGAATCGGTGAAATTTTTGAAAAAAGTCACCGAGGCCTGGGTAGGCCCATAGGCCTATACTGCATGGCTATGGGTGTATAGGCCATACGGGGTGGACATGTTGGAGTCTAGGTGAGTCCCTAATGGTCCAATGGGGTCGAGTGAGGTCTTATTTTGAAGCTCTCGTGGAGGAGCACTTGGCTACACTAATGGTTCGTCCGTGTTCAATAGTCTGCGCATGCGCAGCCTGGCCCGTAGTATAGAAAGTAGGCATTTTGGGGGGTATGTGGGGGTGTGTTTGGGTTAGAGATGGGCTATTCACGGTTCGAATGGGTCGTGTGAGGTATCAATGTGAAGCTTGTGTGGGGTAGAGTCAGAATGGCGTGTTTTTAAATGCAAGTCGCGTCAATCTGCGCATGCGCAGTCTGGCCGTTGTAGAGAAATCAGGCATTTTGGGGGTATGTGGGTGTGTGTTTGGGGTAGAGATGGACCGCTATGGGTCCGAATGGGTCGTGGAAGGTGTCAAAGTGAAGCTTGTGTGGGTTAGAGTCAGAATGGTGTGTTTTAAGTGCAAGTCGCGTTAATCTGCGCATGCGCAGTTGGTTGTAGTAAGTAAAGTGACCATTTTGGGGCAGTACATGAAGGTATTTGGGGTCGACATGAACTATTCACGGTTCGAATGCGTCCTGGAAGGTGTCATCTTGTAGCTCTCGGGGTGTAGACCCCGATTTGAGGGCTGCCCACGTCACCTGTGACGTCATCGGTGACGTCATCAGTACGAGTAGTAAGTAAAGTGGGCATTTTAGGGCAGTACAAGAAGGTATTTGGGGTAGAGATGGACCATCCTTGGTCCGAATGCGTCCTGGGAGGTGTCATTTTGTAGCTCTCAGGGTGTATACCCCGATTTGGGGGCTGTTCACAGCATCTGTGATGTCATTGGTGACGTCATCAGTACGAGTAGTAGCGAAAGTGAGCATTTTAGGGCACTGAAGGAAGGTATTTGGGGTAGAGATGGACCATCCTTGGTCCGAATGCGTCGTGTGGGGTGTCATCTTGTAGTTTTCGGCGTGCAGACCTCGATTTGAGGCATGTTCGCGTCATCTGTGACGTCATTAGTGACGTCATCTGTAGGAGTAGTAGCGAAAGTGAGCATTTTGGGGCAGTGAAAGGAGGTATTTGGTGTAGAGATGGACCATCCGTGGTCCAAATGGACCGTGTGAGGTGTCATCTTGTAGCAACGCCCACCAACAACATGCTTAATGCTTCAACGCCCTGGTGAAATAGATCAGAAGCTCTGATATTCCATGGAATTGTCACTAATTCTTCGAAATGCAGTGATGCCCGTCAACGCTCGTCGTTACACCTTAACACTCTAACATAACGCCATGATATAGGCCGGAGAGAGAACAACAACAGCAACAACAACAAGGATGACACACGAGAGAACAACAACAACAAGAAGTTTTTCTCATATAGTTTATTCTCCCCAATGTTACATCATACCCACGCTGGGGGAGCCGCGTTGGGTATATTTACAATTCAAGAAGATTCTTATCCAATCAGAGGCCACCATTTGCATGTTTCATATTCGTTCCTGTCCGTTAGATGTATTCTTGTCAAATCAGAAGTCTCCATTTCAGAAAGTGCCATCTGAACCGTTTATTCTAATCATCGTCGGGCAGGCCAGGATACCGTTGAGGCAACATATCCTCAGATAGTTGTTTGCGCATTCTGAGTATATATCAGTGCATGGGTGAATACTTTCATCCGATGGGAGTGGTGGTCAGTTTAACCACGAAGAACGTAACATTGGTCAATATCTCCATTATCCACTTGGTGTTACAATTCAAGAACACTCTTGTCCAATTAGAGGCCACCATTTGCATCTGTCATATTCGTTCCTGTCCGTCAGATGTATTCTTGTCCAATCAGAAGTCTCCATTCCAGAAAGTTCCATCTTCGGCCATGTTCGCTTTGAACCGTTTATTCTAATCATCGTCGGGCAGCCCAGGAAACCGTTGAGGCAACATATCCTCAGATACATGTTTGTGCATTCTGAATATCTATCAGTGCATGGGTGAATACATTCACCCGATGGGAATATTCCGTAGTTTGGTCACGAAGAACGTAACATTGGTGACCCTCTCCACTGTCCACTTGGTGTTGGGGCGTTGTTGTTGGGCCCATTTCAAGGGATCCACGGTGTCCAGTTTCTCCAGCATCGTCTTTAGCGACACTCGGTTAATGATGGTAAAGGGTTGGTCAAATACCCCGATGTTACTGCTCGGGTAAAAGTATCGGACTTGGTCTGTCTCCTTATGCCGCAGCACATAACCAAACGCCAGATTTAATTTGAAGGACGTAGCTTGGTCATTGAAGATGGCTTCCATGTAGCTGCGTAGACGGGCGAGGTCGGTCAGTCGGAAACTGTAGATATCTTGAATAGGGCGATGACGGTAGAAACAGTGCCGTATCATGGACCAGTGGCGCCGATAAATGTCACTCACTGGCTGGGCGTCCTGTAAGAGATCGCTAGGAACATTTATGGGCTCGTCCAGAAAATGTTCGATGTTGTCAGGCGTATGACTCGAAACCGTAACGGAGGGGTTCGGCTGGATATCCAGGCCCTCCTGGACCGTGGGTATAGGCAGGCTCTTCGTCATCGCATCACCAGTGGCGTTCGTCTCTCCGGGTTCATCTTCACTGGGTCTGACCTTCCGCAGCTCCTCTTTAGTGGAAAGTTGTCGCCCAAACCGTAGAGACGGGGCATGCATCAAACGTTGGTGCTGTCTAAACCGACTGGGTCGTTTGAAGAGTCGACCACAATCATTACATAGTACCGTCGCACCCGCGTGGAGTACCCTCTCATGACGCAGTAAATGATCCTCCCGATTGAATGACCGTGCGCAGATTATACAAGTATACCGGGCATCGTTGTGGATGGAGGCCTCGTGGCGTCGTAACTTATCTAGACGAGTAAACATCTTCTGGCAAGTTGTGCAAGTGAACATCTTGGTGGTTGACAGATTGTCTGATGAAACGGCCAGGCCGCCTCCCTTTTATAGCACTCTAGCTGGTGATCTATTTTTAGCACACTCAGTTCAACTATCCCCAAGTCGAGGGCCGAGCCGTGACATCTTCGGTAATCTCCGTGTCTCTTCGGTCACCTCCGTAACGTCAACGACCAACATGTAGACATATAGAGTATGTACGGCATGTTATGGTATTCATCCGTGCATGAGTGACGCATTCAGCCGATGGGGGTGGTCGGTCAGCTTGGTAACGAAAAACGTAACATTGGTCACACTCTCCACTGTCCACTTGGTGTTGGGGCGTTGTTGTTGGGCCCATTCCAAGGGATCCACGGAGTCCAGTTTCTCCAGCATCGTCTCTAGCGACGCCCGGTTAATGATGGTAAACGGTTGGTCAAATACCCGGATGTTACTGCTCGGATAAAAATATCGGGCTTGGTCTGTGTCCTTATGCTGCAGCACATAACCAAACGCCAGATTTAATTTGAAGGACGTAGCTTGGTCATTGAAGATGGCTTCCACGTAGTTGCGTAGACGGGTGAGGTCAGTCAGTCGGAAATTGTAGATATCTTGAATAGGGCGATGACGGTAGAAACAGTGCCAGATCATGGGCCAGTGAGGTATCAATGTGAAGCCTATGTGAGGGGGCATCCGATGGGCTGGGTGTGCGGTTGGGATATGGTCATTCTGCGCATGCGCGGTAGACCAAGGGTATGGGAATAGACGTTTTGGGATCTAGGGGAGCCCCTAGTGGTCCGATGGAGTCGAGTGAAGTATCAATGTGAAGCCTATGTGAGGGGGCCTCCGATGGGCTGGGTGTGGGGTTGGAATATGGTCATTCTGCGCATGCGCGGTAGACCAAGGGTATGGAAATATTTTTTTTGGGGTCTAGGTGGGCCACTAGTGGGTCGATGGAGTCGTATGAGGTATCAATGTGAAGCCTATGTGAGGGGGCATCCCACTGGGTGGGTGTGGGGGTCGGAATATCGTCATTCTGCGCATGCGCAATAGACAAAGGGTGTGAAAATAGACGTTTTGGGATCTAGGTGAGCCCCTAATGAGCCGATGAAGTTGAGTGAGGTATCAATGTAAAGCCTATGTGAGGGGGCATCCGATTGGACTAGTGTCTCGGTCGTTGTCCACATTCTGCGCATGCGCAGACAGGGAATTCTGGGAAAACGGTGTGGACATAGACGTGTTAGGGTTTAGGTGAGCCCCTAATGATCCTATGGTGTCGTATGAGGTCTTATTTTGAAGCTGTCGTGACGGAGCATCCGCCTGGGCTAGTGTGTCGTTCGTTGTCAATAGTCTGCGCATGCGCAGTCTGGCCGTAGTATAGAAATAGGCGTGTTGAGGTTTAAGTAGGCCCCTAATGGTCTGATGGGGTCGAGTGAGGTATCAATGTAAAGCATACGTGAGGGAGTATTCGACGGGCTGGGTGTGACGTGGAACTGATGTCATTCTGCGCATGCGCAGTAGAGAACGTGTATGGAAATAGACATTTTGGCGCCGCCAAGGGTCACTATGGGTCCGATGGAGTCGTATGAGGTGTTATGTTGAAGCTCTTGTGAAGCAGCATCCGACTGGACTCAGGGTTCGTCCGTGTTCAAGAGTCTGCGCATGCGCAGTCTGGTCGTAGTATAGAAAGCAGGCATGTTGAGGGATGCGTGAGGGAGTGTGTGTGTGTGACCCACCCCTAGGGGTTTCTGGTTGGGGTTGGGTGGTGGTGTGGGTTCTGCGCACAGATGTCACTTCCGGGTTTCACTAAAACTACCTTCGAACACAGAAGAGCTCCAATGTTCCCCTTAGACGTAGGGTCCGGATGTTCAACATCCGGGTTTTCTCCCGGCCCGGCCCGGCCCGGCCCGGCCCCGTCCCGCCCCGCCCCACCCGCAGCGCGCGCGCGCGGGTTACTCCGGCCGCAGCGCGCGCGCGCGCGGATTATCCGGCCGCACGCCTGCACCGGTGAATTTCGGATTATCCTAGGCCACTGATGGGCTACTTTCTCCACGGTGTTCGAAGCCAGTTTCACCGAATCCCCACATGTCTGTTATAGCCTTCATGCATTATGCTCATATAGAAAACACACAAGACAGGGTTTTTTGGGTGAGATCTCATTTTGCTTTTTTATTCAACAACAACAACGTAAGAACAACCACGTGAAAACTGAAGCCCAGAACAGGGGGCTTGTACATTGAAATCGATAGAACTTAAGCCCAGAACTGGGGGCTTGAACATTGAAAGAACTTTAGCCCAGAACAGGGGGGCTTGTACATTGAAAGAACTTAAGCCCAGAACGGGGCTTGTACATTGAAATGATGGGCGGCCCAGTCATATACGAGTACATCGCGGTCCTCGGCCTTGGGGTACTCGTCAAACATCTGTACGATGGTAGATAAGGGTCTTCCCCGACATCGATGGTACAGGTAAAACAAGCAATATTGTCCGCACACGCCACTGGTCAGGCTTTGCAACGTTTGACTGTTCCAACACCACGTCTCTGTGCCTTGATCCATGAAGTCTGTTAAATCAGGATGGAGGGGTGGCAGGCCGTACGGGTCAAAGTATTCGCCCTGCTGTTCTGTCAAGTACACGGCCACCCAGTGTTCACCGGGCCGATCCATCGGGTCCGTGTTGAGAACGTAAGCAGCAGGATACATACGGTCTAATGGGAACACATCTCTGGCGAACACCCCTTGAAAGAACATACGTGTCTCTGGGTCATTCTCCAGCACGCTGATTATCTGGTCTGTATCCATGTTAGGTGGAGAAGTCACACAGGACGTTGCGCGCCTTGTCCACTTGAATGATGTTGTCAAACTCGGCGTAGCAGATCACATTGACGGTGCTCCGGAGGGCTCGTGCAAATTGGATTTCCAACCGTAAATTGCCTTGCTTGGCGAGGGCCAGCTGATGGTCGTTCTCTAAGGTGGGGGTCAGATCGAAACAGAACAACGTGTATCCGTTCGCGTAGTCCTCCCGACTGAATCATATTCCCTTCGTCCTGGTTGATTTGACCGGTGGCTGTAAACAGGCTCTGATAGGCTCGAATGAAATTCGCGCGCCCAAAGTTCGGTGTTAAGGCCGTGGCTGGGACCTGTTGTCCATCCACATGCAGGGCCACAAAATTGATGCCGAAATGTTTAAAGTCAAACGGGTTCTCTGGGTAGGCTCCGCTGAAACTGGTATTTTCCACACAGGCCAGGATCAATCGTTGGTAGTTCCCCCAGGAACAGGTTTTCTTTGTTGGCGCTCATATTTCCAGCAGACACAGAGAACACTTTGATTTGCACACGTCGGATAGGGTACTGGGCTGGTTTTGTTTCCAAGGCTTTGAGGTGTCCCAATTGAACGGCTGGATTCGGTTTCACTTTTCGGACATACAGGACTGCGTCTTGGATGACAATCTTATAGTCAGCTGCATTCCCGTCTACGTTAGTGGCCATCAAGGCGAAGGTCGGAGGCGCCCGTATCAGTCGGATTTTGATGGGGATCTTGTTCAAGAGGTACCGGTCTTGCATGAAGATGTCTGCGTGCAGTCGACCCATGAGATCCACCGAGACGCCGTTCGCGGTCAAAGCCTACCGTTTGTTATATCCCACATTGTCGTTCTCTGCGCCCATGTGCTCGGCTGTGTCCTGGTAGAATAAAGCGGCTGTCAGTTGAGATTTTTTAGCCTCTCGTCCATGCGACAACAGCGTCTCGATGTAGGCTCGATACGGGTACGTGTTGGTCGAGTCACTGATGAGTTTGTCGCTGAGAAATATATCCACCTGTTGAAACATCGAGTGCAGCCAGAGATTCGTCGGGCCCACCGTTGCTTGGTCGACGATTCTGGAGCCATCTCCATTGACGATCCTGGCTTTCACATACAAGTATGTATGGGCTAAATCCACATAGGCCGTATCCGCATTACTGATGGTGAACTAGATGGGCCCTGTTTCGTTGATGCTGGAGAGCGGGAGATGCTCCACCCATAATCCTTGTTCGGCACTGGTCTGTGTGGGCGGAACGGTCCACAAATCAAATTCACTGTTGGTGGAGGGGCAGGACTCTGCGTGGATCAAGGACATGGTTAAGAAAAGATATCCTGGGTCTTCGCTGTGCGTCGTCGCTGGGTCGGTCGTCGACTGGTGCGTGGTCTCGGTGGTGCAGGTCTGTTATTCCCTACGGTGCGTTGTGCTTTGGCGACCAAGACGCCTCCCGCTTCTTTTGCCCGCCGTTTCAAGGCTTCTTTGGGTGCCGTACCCCCCAAGACATCACAGGCGTCTTGCAGTCCACTGCGTACCGCTTGTTTGCCGATCGCTTTCACCCCACGCGTAACCAAAGGCAGGGACGTTTTGACGATGCTCCCGATTATGTTCCCCAGCCCATGTCCTCGTTGCATGCGTGCACCACTAAAGACCGGAAGGCCACCTCCGGCCTGTTGGGCATAATAGTCCATATAGCTGCGTGCATCGCACTCGTAAGGCACCTTCATTATACAAAGTGGGGAGCACGTGCTTGTCGAAAATGAAGTGTCAGCACCACTTTTCCTCGTTCGAATGCCAACGGTCGTCTCGTGTCATCTCTTATATCCACCGTGATAGTGTTGATGTCGGTTTGTCGTACGGGTAGGTAGAGCATGTGAGTGAAACTGTGGGTAACTTGATCTCCATACGTCTTTTTAATGGGGACCACCCGTAACAGAGGTGTGTTGATATCGCCCACGATGTGGTTGTCGACCACATCCGAGTAGACGTAGAGTCCGTACATACCCGACTTCATATCCATCGGGAGATCGAAACCCAGCATTTGCTGTAGGATAAGACTAAGTACGACACTCACGTTGGCGGTGAGGATGAGCTGTGCCTTGTCGTTGTGTGCGTTGTAATCGAAGTCCACGTGATTCTTGAAGGGATAGGCTTTGACGGGTCTTGGACTATTCGTGACCTCCCGTAGAGCCTTATAATGCAACAGTCTTGTGAGCCCACCCATGAACTCCTTGGGAGTATCGTATTGGCCTTCGGGGAGGGTGAGTCGGGTGTCTTTTCCTTCGTGCCACACTTCATTGGCTCGCACGTTGTACCACGAGTAAGGGTATTGGATATCCACGAGGCCACATTCCCAGCGTCCAGGTAAATGCAACGGTTGCGGTAACTGGGTGACGTACTTGGCCAAGGTGTTGTCAGGAAACATATCCAGCGAACTGTTACTGGGTAGGGTGAGGTAAAACATAGCGACTGAGCTGTCCTGCTGCTGCTGTTGGTTTTAATAGGTGTTCCAGGCCTTGGGCGGTTGTGTCCGGCGTCGTGTTCGTCGCGGTGACTTGCTACGTGTCACGGCTTTGGAGATGTGGGGTGTCTTGATCAAGGGTGGTTTTTTAAAGGCGCGAAAAGAAGGTGCCCGTTGTGGTGGTGTTTTGGGGGTGACTCCGGTTCCCATTCGGCTTCCCAAGAAGGTAGTGGGCCACTCGGCGATTGCTGGGTCCGCTGCATAAAGGCCCAGCGGTGGGGGTTCCCCACCAATTCCTGTGGTACATGCATGTCTTTCAAGCCTTGGGCGAAGACCTCCCATCCCCGAGGATCCGTGTGCGACTTGCGTTGACGCATCAGGTCATTCACTAAATCCGTCATGTGGGTCCCGGGGACTACCTGATTCTGTACCAGGAGTTCGCCTTTATCATTCCAAGTCATGTTAGGATTGTGTTTCATCCGTTGTAATACCAGGCCAGCTTGTTTCTTGAACGATGCAGGTAAACTCTTCAGCACTTCGTCTTCGACCCACTGTGGGGCTGTGGGTGGTACCCCTGGTAATGGCAGCTGTTGGAGCGGTGCTGAGGTAGGCAGTGTGTCACGTGGTGGTGGTGGTGCTGGGGTAGAGAGGGTTTTGTATTGGTCCATGAACGTCATGTACCGTTGAAGCGTCTCATTGTACCGTTGTACTTTCTCACTGTCGCTTAACCTCGGTCTCTGTAAGATCTGTTGCATCTCTCCATCGAGGGTGTTTATGGTCTTCACCGTAGGTGGGACAGGGTAGGGCGATTGGAGGTTTTGAAGGAACCGTGGTTCGACCAGGACCATTTTTTTCGTGTGGTTCATTTTCGGCCGAAGAGTCCACCCAATACTGGACCCAACACGGAAGCGGCCAACGGTGCTAAGATGGCCCCGAGAAAGCCGCCTTTCTGTAACACCTTTTTCTTTTGTGTTTGAGGGACCCGCTTGTGGACTAGGGTTCGGAAACCTGTCTTATGCTTGGCCAACTTGGTCTTCTGAGCCGAAGTCAGTGGTACGTTGCCTTTTAACAGGTTGTACCCGATCTCGCACAGACAGCGTACAAGGTCAGGGTCCGCACCGCGTACAATGGTTCGGACCAACTCGGGTGGGACCGTCTTCAATACACGGAGCGTCGGAGCGTGCTTCCGTACTCGCGCAGACATCATGTACAACTAATGCTAGAACCCACAACTCTGCTCTTTTCATCTACTTCAGAGAACAGAGACAAGGTCAACCATGCTGTGGTATTAATTCTTTCATCATCAAACACACACCCCAGCTGGGGGCGCCACTGTGGATATTTTTACATTATTTTTGCATGTACACGTGGTGAGTCTCTCCGGGAAAGATGCCGGGTCGTAGTCGAAGGTGGTCGGGGATGGTTTGCTTGAGGTCGAAGAGCATTTACCCGTGCTGAGGGGTTGTGGCATCTTTAAAGGCTTCCAACGCAAACGGTGTGCGGCCGGGATACATCTGTCTCGCCAGGTGCAGCAGTTGAGTGGTATCTCTCCGGTTTTTGAAGACCAGGTAGTGGGCATTTAAGCTGATGTTCCGATGTTCTTTGTTTTTACTGAACAGATTCTGCACAATGTAGATGATGCTGAGCCGTCGATGATGGCTGCCTTTGGTAAAGAGTTGGGTGACCAGTGCATCCGTCTCCGCCATGAGATCATCCAGAACCACCAAGGTGTCGGGTTCCAAATCGGCCAGGTTGGGTAGGCCTTCCACGAACGTGATGTGGGGCATTGCTGCATACGCTTCCTGCCATTCTCCGTAACACCACACGACTCGGGCAATGGGTGGGATGATCATGCTGTCGGCGTGTTGAAGGAGCTTCCTGACGAAGTGCGTTTTGCCGGAGCCCGTCGGTCCTTCGATGACGCAAGTGAAGGGATGCTGCCACCGAGGGTCCATGGTTCGAGCTGTATGCGCTGTCGTGGTAACCCGCTCTTGTAAATTTCGTACGAGTGAACTGGAGTGGTGGTGGTGGGTACAACGTCGGTCGTCGTCTGTTCACTGCGAGTGATGATGGTGGTGGGTACAACGTCGGTCGTCGTTGTCTGTTCAGTGTGAGGGATGAAATCCGGTGGGTTTTCAGACGTAGTGGGTGTACTTGGTGTAGGTGTGGAGCTTGGTGTGGAGCTCGATGGGGCTTGTACACGGGGTGTGGTGGTGACTGGGCTCGATACGGGTTGACTGGTGCTATCTGTAGACCGGTTTCACTGATGGCTGGTGTTCTCAGTTGGTTAAGTAACGTGCTGACATAGGCTACGTCGTAAAACACACCTCCGTACAACACACTGAGCAGGGTTAGCAGTATCACCACAAAGCCCACTTGCGCTTTGCGCGTTTTGGGAGACGCTGTGTTCAGAGGCAGCTGCTGTTTGTCCATAGCACTGTGGTCGGACGTGGAATGAAGGATGACGGTAGTGGTGTCTGGCTTTATAGTCGTTTCACCTGGTTGGCAGCGACCCAGGAATTGAAGGAACTCGGCCAGCCTTGCCATTTGACGAAATGAAACAGTTTGCCACGTCGACGTTTCGTTTTCAAAATCTGCTCCACCGTGTAGTAGTCTTGCTGTGTTTTTACGACAGACAGGCTGTAATTCCGTCTCGTAAAACGTCCCTAGCAACGGTTCCCCTTGAAGATCTTCCAGTTCATAGACTCGCTGCTGTCGGGGTAGGCGCCGTTTAATCAGGAAGTGCTCATCGCTCCTGTTGGGCAAGTAACTTTTCTCAAATTGACCTTTGACTTTACTGATCCGTACAGGGTCCCCGACCGTATACACCGCCTTCGTCGTTCGCAGCGATTGCCTGGGGTACAAGACACGCCGGACTTGGGCTTCATTGCGTTGGGTCACGGTAATGGGGGCCTTCATACTCCGGTGATAGCTTCCTGATTGTAACCACTCACAAGTTTCGGGAGAACATCGATGTACCGCCTTGTATTCTTATAGGTGAAATATTTATACATGCGGCCTTTGAATGTCCTGTTGAACCTTTCCACCACGAAAGCCTTGGTCTCGTTGTACGTATGGAAGAAAACACCTTCTGGGCTTTCAGAAACTGTTGGAACGGTCTGTTGAGGAATTCCGTGCCTTCGTCGGTTTGCAAATACAAAGGTTTGCGCCCGGTCTTGAAGATGTCTTTGAACGCCGCTATGAGATTCGCCCCCGTTTTCGTCCGGATGGGTACCACCCACGCATACTTGGATAGGATATCGATGCACGTCAAGATATACTGATTCCCATCGTTGTGTTTGGCAAAGGCGCTCATATCGACCAAATCCGCTTGCCACTGGGCATCTATTCCTCCCACGATGACCCAGTTCCGTAGAAAATGGCGACGGACAGATCGATGTAAGGTATAGGTGTCTTGTTTTCTTAACCAACCTCGGACTTGGGCACGTTGTATCCCCTGGGGTTTGGCCGCTCGATAGAGAGCCGACAATGCACTATAGGCCGCCGGACTGTCGGGACTGTAGTATAAGTTATCCAACATCTTCTCCCAGCGCTTCATGGTGACAAATGATGATGGACCCTGGCTCTATCGTTTATTTATAACGGGTATATCTTGGGCCGGAGTTTCTTTCTGATTTTCTTCGTTGGCTTCCACAGTGTCGATGGTAAATGACCAGTCCAACTCGTCTGATGACCGCTTGATAAGCACTTGATCCACATCTACCACGGCATCTTCCAATGCAGACCATAGATCAGGGTGAAGGGTAAAATGCACTGTATCCCCATCTAGCCGAGCCAATTGAGCAAAGAAAGGGCTGCGTCGGATGTACACATCGTGACACAAGTGGATGAGGTCGCCGTCCAGTTCACCAGACAACACCCGTTTGAATTTGGTCCAGCCCTCCCGGGACAGACGAATGTGGGTCGGGCACGGTTGTGTAGGGTACGCATCACAGATGTCTCCCACCTCCTCCATGATATCGACCTTATCTGCATAAACGTGCAGGAAAACCTCGGGGGTCAAGCTGAGATACGCCAGTATTATATGCTCCGTCATGGTCAGTACGTGAATGGTACCAGATTTGACTGTCTCTCGTATTTATAGGGAGAACCCCGCGAGATCAAAGGATCGGGTGGTCAAAGTCTAGCCGGGTAATCAATGGCATCGTCGTCTGGTTCATTGCTAGACATTTGTTCATTGGGTTCTGCCGCCGCTTCTCTTAGGACACGAGCCCACTCCAACTCGTCTGATGACCGCTCGTCCGGTGTAAACAGCTGGTCCACGATAGGCACCACTTTCTCGAAGACTGTCCACAGATCGGGGTCTAGGGTGAAGCCTCTCGTAGCGTCTTGGTAGCGGCCCAGGCGTGGGAAGAAGGGTCCACGGTGTACGTAGATGGCATTGTCTATGTGGATGAGGTGTCCGTCGAGCTCGCCGCTCAACACCCGTTTAAATTTGGTCCAGCCGTGACGGTGTAGCGTAACCGTATTCGATACGGTCTCAGCGCGCGACCAGGTGACTTTATCTTCATATACGTGTAACCCCACCCGGGGTGTAAGGGGAAGGATGGCTCGTAGAACTGGTGACATGGTTGACCCAATGACGATCGTTGAATGACGCACACTGTGTCTGACCCTCGTATTTATAGTCAGGTCCCACTGTCAATGCCACCGCGCCAGGGTCAATAGGGCACAGACCATGACTAGGCCAACCAGCCGTCGCTGATTCCGGCGTGAGCGCTCGTGGTCCATAGCCCGAGCATCAAGGATGGCTGTCATAGTCCAGTAGTGGTAAGTGATGGCACACCTCTCCATCGAGTGCACTCTGTCGAGGACCGTTTCTGTGAACTCGTTCAGGATCTGGCGTCGCCCCTCGTTGTCGTCGCCATCTGAAAACATGGATCGAACCACTGCTCGGTAACCCGTGAGCGAATTAACCACGGTCGCATGCTGTAAAATGCGAGTCGCATAGGGACGGGTGTCCGTCATGGCTCTGAAACCGTAGGAATGGAGATGTAAGATCCAGAGACGTGTTTTATAGACCATGTCACACATACGCACCTAGACGTAGCTCTACGGGTGTAGTCCGTGATACGTACTATTCTGACGGGTTAGTCCAAAAAAGAGAGCAACAACAACAACAAGGATTACAGCGCCGGAAGATCCCCTGGAAAATCTTCCCCACGTCTCATGGTATAGCTCCGGTGAGGCAGGCTCAGGCTGGTGAGGCAGGCTCAGGCTGGTCAGGTCAAGCAGGCCAATGAATGCAGCATTGCCCTAAACATTCCCACTTTTATACACCTACATAGAAGTACCCGGATGTAGGCGCGGACGTAGGCGAAAGCATCCCAGTACCCGGATGTAGGCGCAGACGTGAGCGAAATTCTAGGACCCGTCCATTGGTTCTTTTATCGATCGCTCATTGGCTCATTTTCTCTCATTGGCTCATTTTCTCGACCGCTGATTGGTCCAAATGGAACTGCCCATCCTTCCCAGGTTAATTTACAATCCCCTTTTCGGGTTCAAGCTCTGTATATCGATGCCGCAACATCGTTGCGGAACATTGCCGAAAGGGAGACCTTTGACCTTCTGACTTGGATGTGACCTTTTGACCCGACATTCATCCGCGCACTTCCGGTGATGCCGCGCACTTCCGGATAACCCGCGCGCGCGCGCGCGCTGCGGCCGGGGCGGGGCGGGCCGGGCCGGGCCGGGGAAAACACGGATGTTGAACATCCGGACCCTACGTCTAAGGGGAACATTGGAACTCTTCTGTCTTCGAAGGTAGTTTTAGTGAAACCCGGAAGTGACGTCTGTGCGCAGAACCCACACCACCACCCAACCACGACCATGGACCCATAGTGGTGGGTCAAACACACCCCCACGCATCCCCCAACATGCCTGCTTTCTATACTACGACCAGACTGCGCATGCGCAGACTCTTGAACACGGACGAACCCTGAATCCAGTCAGATGCTGCTTCACGAGAGCTTCAAAATAAGACCCATAGTGACCCATGTCGGCGCCAAAATGTCTATTTCCATACACTTTCTCTACTGCGCATGCGTCACGTCACAACCAGCCCAGCCCAACCAGTTCCACGTCACAACCAGCCCGTTTGAAACTCCCTCACGTATGCTTTACATTGATACCCCACTCGATCCAATCGGCCCAATAGTGGCCCACCTAAACCCCAACACGTCTATTTCTATACTACGGCCAGACTGCGCATGCGCAGACTATTGACAACGAACGACACACTAGCCCAGGCGGATGATCCCTCACGACAGCTTCAAAATAAGACCTCATACGACACCATAGGATCATTAGGGGCTCACCTAAACCCTAAAACGTCTATTTCCACACCCTTTTCCCAGAATTCCCTGTCTGCGCATGAGCAGAATGTTGACAACGGCCGAGACACTAGTCCAATCGGATGCCCCCTCACATATGCTTCACATTGATACCTCACTCAACTCCATCGGCTCATTAGTTACAAGCGTCTAGTCCGTCATTCATAATCCAGCCGTCGTCCATTAGAGAATATCCGCGTCCATAATCCAAAGACCTATTCCATTTTCCATATAACAGTATTAGCATCAAATTCAAAAAAACAATCATAGTATACATAAACATAGGCTTGTTTCCTGCAAGAGAGAAGCGGTCAACAGTTTTCAATGATGCCGGCAAGACATCATGATGTTCCAAAAATATCAAATCCGTATCGCTGATCAATATTCTTAATCCATAATATTCGTTGTAAGGTCGTCATCTAAAGAATGATGTATCTCAGTCACGCTTTGATTGTGACTGTTCATATGAGTACCATGAGGTTATTGAAGTACATGGGTTCATACGGCCCCTAGCCCGGGTTAAGCGGAATTAGACACAAGTTACGAAACGTAGCGCCATAGATCTTGCACGCTACGTTCGTATTTTCCTATCAGCATGCGATATGTATCGCCAAATTTGAGAAACTTTGAGTGTAGGCGCTTGGTGGAATAGCCCTGTTTTTTAAGTTTCTGCACCAATGTTTTGTGACGTTGGTTAAAATCGTCACATTTAACACAGGATCTAGCAAATGCTACTAAGCGAGATATGTATACGCCATATGCAGGTCCCACTGGAATATTACTATCCAGAAAGGGATAGCTTACGATGTCGAAATTGTAATCATCTCTTTTGTCATAAAGTCGACGAGAGAGAATGCCCGCTTCATTTCTATAGAGATATAGATCTAAATATGATGTGCCTGTAGGGTTATCTGTAGTTTCCTTCAAATCCAGTGAAGGTGGATATATATACTTCACTGCCTCATTTATATAGCGATTATCCACAGCGAGAAGATCATCTATATAGCGTTTGGTGAATGAGAAGGAACAGGCTTTGAATGGATCGGTTTTTGAAAGCGCCTGCATATGGTCATATTCATAAGAGAACAGATACAGGTCAGCCAACAGGGGTGCACAATTAGTACCCATTGGAATACCTATATGCTGCTGATATATTGTGTTGCCAAATTTCACATAGATATTTTTAATGAGAAATTCAAGCAACTCTATAAACAAAGAAACATCCCATGAATGATATCTCTTGTATGTAGTAGAGCTCAAGAATGCTTTATGGCTTCCGACATTAATATATCTACGATCAGTTTTCTTGAACACAGATACTATTAATGAACTTAGACGGTCAATAAGGTCCTGATGAGGGATTGTAGTATAGAGAGTCGAGAAATCCCATGTGGATACATGTCTGTACGGTATGTGACCTTTAGCCTCAAGTTCTTCCGTAAGACATTTTGAGTTTTTCAATATCCACATACATTCAACGCCAGAGTTCTTAGAAATAATGGCGCAATACCTTTCCCAAAATGCTTTTACCTCCTGAAGGGCCCTCGTCAATAGGGTTGAAAGAAGCTTGGTGGTGCCGCTTCTAGAACCAGCTATGAATATAGCTTTGTATGGTGATTTATGCATTTTGGGAGTCCAGTATAGTTTTGGTATGTCGTTATGATTGGTTGGAAGACAAATACCTCTTTCCCTGAGAAACTTTTTATGATTGCTAAATAAATCTTCCAGACTAAATGCAGTTTGGGAGCAAGTAGACGTATTTGATGAAGATATGTCTACACTCAATTCTTTAACCAGCACCTGGTAATAGTAATATTTACATATGAATATTACATTATTCGGAGCTTTGTCTGCTGGGACTATGACGAATTTACTCTGGAGATTTGCTAGAACTTCTTGCGAATGGATGTTTCTCAGTACTTGTTTTGCTTGGGGAAGAGTAGTTTTGTCAATATGGCGGATTGTTTCAACGACCTTGCTCTTGGTGAGGTCCAGCCAATCAGCGAGTACTGTAGGTTCAACTTTTTCTCGCTTAGACCAATCAATAACGTACTGTTCCAATGCGGACAGGACTATCTTCTGGTCGGCTTTCAGATTTATTCTTCTTGGCTCTCTATATTTAGGTCCTTTCATCAGGAGTAATTTCAGATCCTTATCACTCACCACATCAAGGTCACCAGTCATAATATGTTTGCATGGTGTATAGATAAAATTCGACGATTCACAATCACAACTATAGCCTCCTGACGTGTACAAGTTCCAGTCAAACTCCTGGACAGCATTGGAGTAATTGAATATTTTGGTGGCTATAGATTTAGTGTACTTATATGAAATGCAAGGAGGTTCTGTGAACTTAAAATAGTTTGGTACAGCGTTGCGTACCTCTGGATCATTCAGGATTCGAGGTAAATTAATGATGTCCTGTCCCTTATCTAAATAGTTGAGGTTTAAGAAAAGCCGATCTTGAGATGTTTCGATTATGTTCACTGGACGATACAACCGAAAATACGCTATATCGTGACATACTTTACTGATTTTTGATGGTATTATATTTCCTGAAGACGCAGATTGTTGTATATCTCTGGCTATTTGATCTAAAGCTCTCAGAGGTAACGCGTACAGAACTGTACGTAAGCTATGTATACTATTGGGTGTGTTAGTTAAACCCACTAAGTAATTTAAAGTGATATGATCGTGGCTCACCTAGATCCTAAAACGTCTATTTCCATACCCTTTTCCCACAATTCCCTGTCTGTGCATGCGCAGAATGTGGACAACGACCGAGACACTAGTCCAGGCGGATTCCCCCTCACATAGGCTTCACATTGATACCTCATACAACTCCATCGGCCCATTAAGGACCCCCCTCGATCCCAAAACGTCTATTTTCATACCCTTTGTCTACTGCGCATGCGCAGAATGACGATATTTCAACCCCACACGCACCCCATCGGATGCTCCTTCACGAATGCTTCACATTGATACCTCATATGACTTCATCGGACCATTAGGGGCTCCCCCAGATCCCAAAACGTCTATTCCATACCCTTGGTCTACCGCGCATGCGCAGAATGACCATATTCCAACCCCACACCCAGCCCATCGGATGCCCCCTCACATAGCTTCACATTGATACCTCACTCGACTCCATCGGACCATTAGTGACCCACCTAGACCCCAAAACGTCTATTTCTATACCCTTGGTCTACCGCGCATGCGCAGAATGACGATATTTCAACTCCAGACCCACCCCATCAGATGCCCCTTCACGAATGCTTCACATTGATACCTCATACGACCCAATGGGTACACTAGGGACCCCTCTCGCCCTCTTCGGGATCTCCGTGACATTTTCGGGCACCTCCGTGTCTCTTCGGTGATCTCCGTGACATCTTCGCAACATTGTAGCGAACGTGCAACAATGTTGCAATTCGGGGAGCCAGGTGTTCGGCACGTGACAACCCCCAGCTCAAGCAGACGACAGCGAAATTCTGGCGGGAAAACCCCACAGACAGCTCAGTACATGTCCTATCATGTTCAAAAATGACCATCCCCATACCCCATACAGGCCTGTATATTATATAAAAAAGACACGGACCTGACCGAAAAGACACGGACGTACCCGAAGAGACGCGGAGGTGAAACACGGAGGTGAACGACATTGTGGAAAAACCTCATAGACAGGTCAGTACATATCCTATCATGTTCCCAGGTCACGCTCCATTCACCCAGACCGGAAGTGACGTCATACCTACAAGAGCGCCCCCTGGCGGAAAAAAGGAACCAACAGTTATCTCCCTGGAAAATGAGGCTCGAAAAGCACTTATAATACTACTCATGATGTTCCAAAAATATCAAATCCGTATCGCTGATCAATATCCTTAATCCATAATATTTTTTGTAAAGTCGTCATCTAAAGAATGATGTATCTCAGTCACGCTTTGATTGTGACTGTTCATAACCCCTAGCCCCGGGATAAGCGGAATTAGACACAAGTTATAAAACGTAACGCCATAGATCTTGCACGCTACGCTCGTATTTTGCTATCAGCTTGCGATATGCATCGCCAAATTTGAGAAACATTGAGTGGAAGCGCTTGGTGTTGTATCCCTGTTTTATAAGTTTCTGCAACAATGTTTTGTGACGTTGATTAAAATCGTCACATTTAACACAGGATCTAGCAAATGCTAGTAGGCGTGATATGTATACGCCATATGCAGGTCCCACTGGAATATTACTGTCCAGAAAGGGATAGTTTACGATGTTGAAATTGTAATCATCTCTTTTGTCAGAGATATAGGTCTAAATATGATGTGCCTGTAGGGTTATCTGTAGTTTCCGTCAAATCCAGTGAAGGTGGATATATATCCTTCACTGCGTCATTTATATAGCGATTATCTGTAAGACATTCAGTGAGAAACCTTTTTTTAAGCCACACCCCAGGATTATACGTTTCAAAATTTTAGAAGACGGGTTTGATAAACTGAGCGACGCAGTGACGTCAAGGCATATTCACTGAATGAAACGGATTCATCTGGAGGTTACTTTTCTAGTGGAATGCGAAAATATCACCATTAGTGGACTATCAAGTATTTTGGCCAGCATACCACGACATTTAACGCCAATAAGTGACGGTCGACGTGGAAATTTATCTTAATGTGGAACAGTCAGCATCCCCAATAGGTGTCACTTAATTCAGAGAAAATTCGCTTCTAATTCATGGGACATATGCGTTGGAACACCACAAGAGTGCCTGTGCAGGTAGACAATTTAACTCTCCAGAAATGTCCAATGTTATATCAAACACAACATTAAAAGGGTGATGGAAAACGATGTCACCGTACTGTCAAGAAGTCACATGACCCCACTAACAAAATGCATACTGAATGCATATTTCTAAAACATTATAAGAACAAAAAGTTATCCCGGTGATGATTTGTATCTCAGTCACGATTTTGTTTTAGCTCTTCATGTGGACATATGATATGACCACACGGCCCGTAGCACCGGCTTGACCGGTATTAGATACAAATATTTCAGAGCGATGATGCAATAGCCCTCCAAGTCATCTGTTGGATAATTATGAACTATGTGACCGGCAGATAGTTAAACGGCCCAAACGAGGGAGTATTTATTGAATGCAAGTTCGTATTCAGAACGAATACCTGCGAGGTCCGACTCCCACCAAGCGTTTTATTCTGCACCATGTGTACAATTACAACACATATAAGGGAAGTGGGAAGAGGTGCCGACATACTGACAGAGTCACATGACTTCACAGTATAGTCTTCTGGTTAAC